>JARFIW010001755.1:0-163390 GCA_036346225.1 Platerodrilus igneus
TTGTCAGCGAAGGCGATCTTTTTCTTTGGGTCTCCACGTCCGCCCTTAGAAATATGCCATGCCATTAACGTGAATCAATCCGGACTTGGTGGCGCCTATTTGTTTTAGTTTGAATATGACCCCCACAGATTTCGACTTACCCCCATTTCTCATAGCTCTACCCAAGGAATAGACCCCTAGTTACGTCGGAAGACTTCGTTACACTTGCTCATAACGTGAGGTCAACTATATATAAGAAAAATTAGTTTCACTGGCTTCCAATAAGCGTAGGGCAGGTGCCTCAAAAAACAATATTCGTTTCACTGGTGCCGGCAACGTCTAGGCACTTTAAAAAAAAATACGTTAGCTGAGCCCAGTTAGGAAAAACGTTTCAATTGGTCACATAATTTTTGCTTGTTTATTGCCTGTGCTTTGGGTTTCTCTAGTTACTAGCCGCTGTATTCATTTTTCGTCTGTCAAAAAAAAATATATAAAACCGTATAAGAATTATCTGAAGGTATTGCTCAGAACATTTTGGTTTCAGAAACATTGTTGCTACTTGTAGAGCACCTTAAAAGTCGAATCTTTCAGAAATCCCGATTCAGGATCGAGAATGAGAGAAGATAAATCTTTCAGGAACGAAAATTCGACTAAATTCTCTTCTCGAAATTCGAGGCGAGAACGCGAAGTTAACTACTTTTCGACTTGTTTTCGTCCTGCGGCATTACTAATTGTATTAAATGTCAATTGAATAGTCATTGAATGTCAATATTGCAGTTAGTTGTAAATTTTAGTTGATATTTGATAGTGAAAATAATTAATAGATTTAGTGAGAAAGTCGATAAACTGGAGTGCTTTATTTTTTCGGAGAAATGATAAAAACGTCGAGAATATGTATTTAAATATGCATTGAGAATGACATCGACCTAGGGTATATATGTTTTGATGACTGGTTTTATTATATGTATCAATTATCCGTACAAACTTAAAAAATTTATATTTACGACTTAATGCGTGGTTTATTTCTTTCAGTTTTTTTAAACATGTATCTTAAGCAAGACTCTTACCAGAAACGTTATTGAAATGCAAATTTAGAATGGCAGTTTTTTTTAGCATACAATTTTCGTTTATTATTGAATAGATCAAAGCAAAAGCAAATTACATGTCCAGAATCAAAAGGGTGTGTTACATAAGATTATCTTTTGTATGCATATCTGCGAATAAGCGCTGAACAAAGACTGGATAGATATAACATCTGCCGTTCTTTCAATCCATTATTGCATTTAAATCTCATATTACGTTTCAGTACACCATTTATGTTTCTAAATAATTGTTGAAATGTGTAACAGCTGCATTTACAGCTGCAGGGGCTTTAGTTAATTAACAAATAAGTCCTTTATTATGTCTGCTGGAGTACAATTGTGCTAAACCTTTAATATGAGCTTGAAAGGTCAATTTAAATAAATGTATTTCTTTGCTTTTGTGTTTAAATTTCTAAAAGTGTACAATTACTGGAGGTTTCTTTTAAGAATTAAATGGCACAACCGAGCGTTAAATAAAGACCAATTTCTGATTATGGGGTAGATGAGCGCCGCGTGCTTTAAGAAATTATATAAATGTTTGGTTAAACTTAAAGATTTATAAGACAAAAGCTGTCATATATCATACAGTCGAAAGATATAAAACTAGTAATAGTAATATACATGTAAAATTGTACCATTCGTGGATCGTTATAATACAATAAGTTATGAATAGATTTTGAACGAGCTTAGAGTAAGCGAGACGGTTGAATATAGGGTAAGTGTAGATGGTTTGTGGCGAGGCTGGGACACTACCACCGCTGCAACAGTATTATTGAAGTCACTTTCACACACTTAATTACCTATTCAGCGAATCCGGCAATCGAACGTCAGGCCTTTTTATTAGTGTATGTCGCCCATGATTGACGGCGAACCAATAAGGGTATCTAACGTTTAGAGTCTAATCATTCTACTCTTTATGTAATTACGATTTAAAGCAAGTAACATCATCGCAGGTATGCTACAATTGTAATAATTGCACATTGTTATAATTCGGGGTGTTTGTGTTATACGAAATGATACCTCATTACGTACTTTAAACGTCATAGTCGAATGAGAACCTAAGCGGCGGTTAAGGGCGCGATAGCATCCCTCTATTTTCATAACACGAACTAATTTTAAAATAGCCGCCTTTGTGGTATAACTTTCGCATGATAGAGGGAACTACTTTATTTTAACTTTAGTAGTTTAGTGGTTTGTTTCCAAGTTAGGCAAATAACGGTTGCTAGGATACGGTACGATGCTGGTTTATTTTCTCCATTCCTGTAACTATTCGTCGTAAATGACCTTCAGCAAATTCGAAGTTGTTGAACAGCAAGCAAAGCGTTAGATACATAGTGCATTCTAATAATAGCCAAGATTGTTTGCCGAAACAAATTTGTATTGTATTGTATTATTTCATTTATGTGCATATGGTATTCGCTAATTTTTATTTTTGAATGTGTAGTTTATTGTTCATAGAGTGACATTTCGTTATTATTATAAACAAACATTTAATGCTTCATTTAGTGTGGGTGTATTTGCGCTTGGGGGTAAGTATATTCTAGAATTTTTATACTTTGTGAATAGACAGATAAGCAATGGACAAAATTAATTATATATTTCATTCGATTTTGAAAATGCGTGTTCAAATATTGACATTAATTTTTGTAGATTTGATTTAGTCGAGCAACTACTGTCTTCTTGAATAAATAAATTATTTGTTTTGCATACACTATTTTATCAAAAACATTCATTATTTAATTTATGACACCGAATAGTGAAAATGACAGAAACTGTGTACACTAACTTTTTTTGTCGTATATAAATCAGTTTGAAAACGACATAAACCCTATTTATAATTTAAGCAGTCCCCTAAAAATGTCCTATCAAGTTGTGATTATTTAGGGTACCAAAACTTTAAAAATCCTTTTAAAATTTATTGAGATCCAGTCTAATAGCTTTTGCAAAATCTTACTTTTAAGAAAAAACAATGTTTTGAAATTTCTGGCGAAAATATAACTATTACTAATAACATGAAAAGTCGTTAGATCTTAAATTTTTCTCACAATTATACACCAATTTAGGAGAATTACAGTCGCTTACTTTTCTTTTCAAAACTTAAATAAGAAAACACCTATTTCTAAAAAATTTGAAATAATGTCCTAGGACTAAAAATGATCAACTGATTCTAAAAATGTATAAAACTACAGGGTGTGTAGTTTATGCAGTACTTTTCACCGTAAATAATTTGAAATTCACAATTATTTAAAAAAATTTGTACTCCCGCTTTGTCTTGTACAAGCCTTTCAAATTTCAAATATTTATCTGAAATACGAAAAAAGTTACAGTATACTTACTTCCTGTTGTCGCCTGGTGTAAAGTTTCTTTTATTTACGTATTTACATTTTTCAGGTGGGTAAATATAAGAAGGTGTATAACCAAAATCCAGGTGGTACCAGAAAATGATCGTCCAAGTCTAAAGCAGCCCGCTTAAGATGGCTGAAAATGCAACAATTACCGCTGTAAGTTATAATACATTCAGTAGTATAGCTAGGATATTTTTATGTGGCTGTTTATTTTGGAATATAAAATCCAAAAACAATGAAAGTATATCTATTTAAATGTCGCATATCCACCCACAAGAATTATGCATTCTTCAGATGCCTTGAGAACAGAAAACCACAAATTACCCGACCCTCCACTTATGACTATTTGGAATTTACAAATATGATAATGCAAACTAAAAATATAAGTGTTTTCGCATTCTTCATAGAACTAAGTTAGGGTGATTACCCTGAAATTATGACGTAGAAAAAAATTACTCAGTATTTTCTCAATGAATAGTTTTAAATGTACGTCAGAATAGCACATCTGTACTGTATTAGAAATACTCATCAAATTTGTAGGGTACATACATAACAATAACATTTACGTTTTTACGTCGTTGAATTTGGTTGGTGTTTTACAAAATATTATTAATTTTTTTCTAAAATTCTATAGGATTTCATAAGCTTTAGATTGTTTTTGACGACAATGCGAAGAATTTTTGTGCTATTTTGAACGAAGTAAGCTCTCGGATGTGTCATATGATTTTTATATAATTATTAAGTACTGACACTAAAAATGAGTAATTTTGCCTTACCTGCAAACAATGGTTCAAGCCTTCTAACTACACTGGTTATGCCCGTTACATTATAATTTCACAAATACACATATTAATTAGATGTCATAATAAAACCCTAACTTTTTCAGTTTGAAATCCACATCAGAAAATTTAGACAAGCCTGGCCCATCAGGTTTGCAAAGACTACTTGAGGTAGTTAGTAATCCAAGTACTTTATCTGAAGAAACTTCAGAGCCAGAAACAATGAAATCGCAGACTGAGACAGAGTATGCTAATTTGTATAAATAATCTAAATTATTAAATCATTGTATTTCATATTTAGAGAACTGTGAAAAATCAACCGAGAAAAGGTCACATACACTTCCAGATAATTGGTCACTTATACCAGACGCAGACTATAATAGGTAATACATTGTTATTTGTATTTCATATTCATGTCGGAAACTATGTATAGGTAGGAAATTTATCTACAGGGTGATACATTTAGTATGTCAAAATTAGCTATATATATATATATATATATATATATATATATATATATATATATATATATTACTCAAATTTAGACCAGGGTAGAAAATTAATTAACGACATCAAATAATTTTAATCACCGTGTATAAGGACGCTTTCTATAAAAAGAAGCAGAATTAAAATGCTCAACGTGTATTTAATTTAATTGTTCCAAGAAACAAATAGAAATTACGTGCAAAATTTATATTAATTAATTCAATTTTTAAGTAATGGGTATTAAACAAAGTGTACAAATAATAAATTAATATTTAGTCCGTATTCGCTAAAAATTAAAGGGTAGAAGTCAATGCCATTCATTATTATTTTAGTTGGAGTTAATTGAACCATTAATAATAATATAATAAGCATAAAAGCCTGTGAAAATCTAAGGTTAAAATACCATGAAATAAAAGCTCTGAGAATTATATTAAAACGTTAATTAGGAGCACACACCTGCGTTTTTTTAAAAGTCAATTTCAGTTTAATTTGTTTGGATAAACATGAAAATTCTGCGTATATTGGAAACGGTCGGATAAACCGTAGCTTATATTAACGGGAAGGCTAGCAACGTCACGAGGAAATGATTGGTTGAAATAAGTTGCAGATATGAAAGGTGTAAACGCAACGATTTCTATACAAAATTAATTAGTGTTCTCGGACGTGTTTGCGAGACGTATGAAAATTCTTAGATTTTCAACTGGCGCGTATGCAAATTTTTAGAATTGCTGTGCCGGACTGTCGAGAAGGAACAGAGAATGCGAAATTCTGAGAACTGCCGTCGCGGGACAAAACCGACGTACAGGCGAGCTATTATATAAACCCGGACTTTAAACAGTTTCGCTCACTTAGATTTTCGATTTTGATTCAATACTTTAAACAGTTTGCTCTTATATTTTGGTGATTATTGAATACTTTAAAACAGTTTGCTCTTTACGTGCTACGATACAAGTTATTATGCATTAGTGCAGATACAAGGTAATAAAGTCTAGTTATATTTGCGAGTATTACTGTACCAATTATTCAAATTTGTAACGATAAATGAATAAACAAAAGGATGCAGTTTTGGGGTATAGCGTGAAAGAAGTATGAATTTCTTTGCTATTTTTCGGGGGTGTTAATAATTAAATGTTATTCGTAATCGCGATTGGATCCACAAAACAAGATTTTGATATACTTTTATGAGTTCCTGAGAAGCCCTGAAACAATTTTAGATGAATCGTGGTGTAGAAAATTTTAAAAGCGTTCAGAATCAGAAGCCGTAAACATAACCCAGTTGGAATGGTGTGATTAACAAAGGACGATGTACATTGGAGCCACGAGTGCATTAACCTTCAGGTAACTTATGCTTTGTTGTTCGATTTTTGATGTTTTGGTGTGTGTTGAATAACTTTATAATTTGTTTGCTAAAAAATGGACAGTAGTGAATTTGTACAAACAACAAATTTTTAATTTCAAGGTGAAATTTTCTTGTTTAAGTAGAAAGGAGTATTTAGCAGTTTATGGTTTTGATTATGATGAAAATTTGGGTCTGTCTTTGAGCTCAATTAGACTAACCTGTTTAATTAACGTAAAGGGGTGGAAGATGCTCCCTTTTATTCAGACTTAGGTCTGCACATATTGTAACTTAATTAGTATGCATCCTACCAGGACTTTAATTCTGGATGCAAATTAAAACTGATGACAAATTTAAACTTGAAATTTTATGATACTGAAATTTATGCTGAAATTTAATTTTGAAATTTTAATGTATTATGAATATTGATGTAAATAGATTTAACTTTGATGTTTGTGGTAGGAATGTGTTTGTTTTTTTATGAATGAGGATGAAAGTTTTAACTAGGTGAGCAGCCGAGGCGGAAAGAGTAAAGAGGCGATTATCAGAAGAGATTCAACAGGGCGAGAATCACAGCAAATCTTGGTGCCCAGTTTGAGAGGCTCGAATAATTTTTTTTACTCTGGTGAGGCTTTTTGTAGGATACACAGCAATATATATAGCTATTTTTAAAATAATACAGCCTAAAATTTGTGTAAATTGCTTTTCTTATAATTTCTACAATAAATAATCGATATATTCAACTTTGTCACACTAATGTGTTGTCCTGTATGTATGCTAAATTTTGGGTTCCTAAGAAATCTAATATTTTGTTTTGTTTTTCAGAATAGAGGCTCGTGAATTATATTTCGAGATAAATCACTTTTATAATGAACCAACTGTTAGTGGAAACCGCATTGTGAATTTGCAATATGTATTAAGTTGGTCCATAGATCTGCAATACCGACATTCCAAAATTTGTACTGGTAGAAAACTATATCTGAAAGAGGAATGTAACAGAGGATTAGGTCTAGTAAGCTGCCTTATGTTTGCATGTACAGTGAGTGATAAGATATACAAGCATTACACAGAAAATATTTCGCAAAAATCAAAAATTAATTATGGATTTGTTTGGAGTACTCTGGCAACTGGCAGTACACATGGCCATTCTCAGGAACTATTTTCAGTTATGGATATACCTCCCATGACACTCTACCAATTTAAAAAAATTGAAGCTGAATTAGGCACTGTAAGAAAATCAAATTGTTTAATATCTTACTTGACAGTTTGTTTAGGTATGGAAGGACAATCTTATGAAAGATTTGGAAGAAAATGGAAAAGTAGAGTTAGAGTTGAGACAAAACCTTGATGTCAATGCAAATGGAAATCCTGTCAAATCCTGTTAGCGATAGATAGATGGATGTTAAACGGACATATGACTTTAATTATTCATTGCGGTTGGCGACTTTTGTTGATGAGAAAGTCGCTGGGTTACTTATTAGTGCTAAATACAGAGAAACTTTATTCACAAAGTAGGTTTGGTACAATTTTCTATCTGAACATAATTTTTTCATGATATATTTCTAGATTGGGAAAACTGGTACTTGTGGAGTAGCGATCAGGTGGGGTGTCTATTGTACTTCGAAATTGGATCACGCCTATGAAAAAGAAGGTATATTGGCCCCTTTACAAGGAGCAAACCAAATATGATCAAACGTTAAAAAACGATAAGGAATATAATAAATCCACTTGGATACTACATCCTGTGAAACGATGTATGTACGAGACAGATGCTGAATATTAATACAACTTGCAGAACATCATCAACAACGATACCATACAGTTAGTGCAAATGTAAATGCCACACTGTCTTTATTTACTGAAAAATTTTTAATTTACATTCGTACAGCATTGCAACCTCTAGTAATTTAAATTCCTGTAGCATAGTTGGTAATAAGTAACAGGTATATAGTAGTTATAGTTTACTAAGCATGCAGCACATTATACTTAAGTTGCTGATTGTTAAAATACGATAATTTGTTACGTTGGAGATAGCCTCTTTTGCATTTTTTTCTTTTTTGCTCCGTTTTTATTTAGCTACGAGTGCTTTAATTTTTTGTATTTGTTTTGTTTAAATTAAATTAAAGTAAATTAAATAGTTCTATTAGGTTAGTATAGTTATTTATAAATGAAAATTGCTTATTTAAATGTGCATTCTTTGTTGCCTAGTTTCATTGATTTCATCAATTTAATAAATGAAAACCGTTTTGATTTGGTTGGTGTCTCTGAAACATGGCTTACTTCATACGTCCCAAATACCTCTGTCAATATAAATAGCTATAATTTTTTTCATAATGATAGAGTGGGTCCAGGGGGTGGGGTTGGTGTGTACGTAAGGAAGGAACTTAAATATCAGGTTATTTTATTTGGTTTGCAATTGACTCGTATACTTGAACATATTTTGGATAATGTTTAAATTAAATCGCAAAACTTTTACTGTAGGCACAGTATACAGATTCCCAAACTCTAATCTGCTTAGTTGTGTTGATGAACTAGATAATATATTATCTTATTTAGCACCAATGTTGGATAATATAATATGTTTAGGTGATGTCAATGTGAATCTTTTCAATTTAAGTAATATTATCACACACTGCATTGATTCTTTTGGATTCATCCAAGTAATAAACGTACCTACGCGCATAGTAAATAACAGCAGTACTCTTTATTGATTCCATATATTTATCAAGTGATGAATTATTTGTTCGTGCAGGTACTATTGATGCTGATATTGTTTCGGATCACAGAGAAAATTAGAGATTGTGTTAAGGATAAGATAAAAGTCATAATTAACAATACCTCTATTCCATTCGTTAGTTCTTCAAGAAATTTCTGTTTAATACTTGATGATGATCTACGCTTTAAGTCACATGTTACAAGGTTAATAAAAAGGTCGTATACAGCACTTAAACAACTATATGCTTGTCGGTCTATACTAACATTGCAATTGAAAAGCTGTTGTCGGAAACTAGTTTTGTTATTATTTAACTATTGTGATTTTATATATGGTCCAAACCTCGATAGCACTCCTATGACACAAATACAAAGGATTCAAAATACTTGTTGTCGTTTAGTTTTTGGACTAAAAAAATTTGATCATGTATCGCATAAGATAAAAGAGTTGCACTGGTTAAATATGGATAACTGCAGGAAACATCATTTGTTATTTTTTGTTTATAAAATAATTATAAATAACTTCAGAGGATATTGTTAAAATATTAATGACACGCTCCAAAGTGCATTGCATCAATATTAGACACACTAAAACTTTAACAATTCCCAAGCAACTGACTGCTATGTTTCAGAGAAGATTCAGCTATAATGCTGTTTCTACTTATAATGCAATTCCAGATGGATATAAAAATCTTTTTTACTTTTACTGCATTCAATGTTCAAATCAGGGCGCATATTTTGGATAAGTAGTAACATAGCCTAATTGTGTATTTTTCAATTATTGTGTCATTATTCATTTGCTTCACTAATTTTCCTTGTAGAGATATGTAGTGGTTTATGCAGGTTAAGTGTAAGAGTAGTCTATGACTAAACTTTGCCTGTATGGACCTACAAATATGCCTTATATACTAATATTTAATGTAATATTAACAAAAATAAAGTCAATTTCAATTCGAAAGCTGTTTGTATATTTATTACTAAACGTTTATCTATTGACCTTAAAATGTGGGGTTTAAAAAATATTATTTACAAATGCCTGTTATTCACTTCTTTTTACCAATTCATCATTTACATTGCTACGTATTGTGTAAAACAGTGTTCCTTTTAAGTTTAGGTTGGTAATGACTTACTGTTCAAAAATACCTATATACACATTGTAAATGTTACAACAATTGAACCTATTTTTAATTTCTTAGTTCTTCATTAAAAATAAAACATTTGTAATAATTTTGTTTTAATAAAGCACACTTTACAGGTAACAACTCAAAGTTTTTTGTATTGTAAATACCTTTTTCGATATTAGCATTTGATGAAAAATATTAAACCGAAGACCCCCAAATATTCTATTAGTTTGAAATATGTATTTAAATAAACGTTTAGTCGTTTTTGACAGAGTAGATTTAATGTAACAAAATAGCTATTTTTTGAGAGAATAAACCAAAAGGAATTCTTTTATGGTTTATTTCTAATGCCTATAGTTAGGTCTAGTTTCGTAAATTCTTTAATCCTAAATAAACTTTTACACTTTTATTTTTAATTTAGCCTAAAATATATTTCAAAATTAGTGGGAGTTTTGAAGTTTATTGTTTATTATAATCATTTTTTGCCGGCAGCACAATTTGAGAAAATATCATTATCATATCTATTTGACGTTACATGTGAACTTTATATGACCAAAAATGACGGAAGTCTGCTACGTGGGGGTAAAGAATCGGAACACTAATAAGTTGCCTATATATTTAAAGCTGATTTTGACACTTTTCAAATTGAAAATATAATTACATTGCAGACCCCTGGTGAAGATACACAAGACAATGAACGTCCCCAAAGTGAAGTGTAAAATGATGTAGGAAAAATTATCGTTTTTTGAGAACGTCCTCCTCCCAGATCGTTCAAATTTTGAAAATTATTTTACCGAGTACCAAACTCGCAACTTAATTTGTAACAAAATGTATCCTGCTTCCCTGCGATGGTTCCACTAAGATATTTTAATAAACATTACTCTTGCTAACATGATGCAATTTTTTGCTTATATTGAATATTGTAGAATATCTAGTTACGTTTTGGGATACGGCACACTACCCTTTTTTTAAAAACTATTATAACATAGTATAAGCTTCACAAAGTAACACTGCTGTAATAATTTACTTATCGCTTGTAAACATAAACATGGAAGTTTACAAACAACCATGGATGTTGAGGATATGTTATTTTTGGCTTCATAAATATTCGCAATTAATCCAATCATTATTATATTACACTTATCAAAAGGAAATTCACCATATATTATTAGTTTACTTCATTTCAATGCGACAAAAACAAAGTCCAAAATAATTCAATTTGAAATATTCTGGTTTTAAACCTTATTCTACACATCATTCAAAGTGCCATCTTTGGAGAAAGCCGTAAACGATTTCTATTAAAATGGAGTACAATGAATGTAATAATTCAATAAAATCCATTCAGTACACTACGACTATCATGATCAATATTTTTGAAATTTTTTTTAACAGAACGATTCTATATGTATTCTGCTATCCAACGAATGCTTTTTTTTTATATACAAATTGATTATGCTAGATGTAGTAACTAAAATAAAGTAGTGAATTTTAACATTACTTTTAACAGCTATTTCTTGCTTATTACTCCACTTTAGAAAAAAAAGAAAACCTTCGTTAGAAAGTACAAAGTTTGTGAGTCTAATGGTGGAGTTACATTTTGCATATTTTCAATCCAACAAAAGTTATTTACCAAACAGAATAACCTGTTTTTTGATGGATTTTAGGCAGCCAACCATACATCCGATCGCGCCCTTAAGAGATGAGATGAGATATACTCTCGACACTAGCGCATATACTCTTTGAAAAGCTACCATTAGTGGAGATTATCCGTGTTATTAAAATTAGCCCTTCTAGGACTTCGGACTAGCACTGAATTTTTAAGTTCATCGGTATTGTGATAAGACTTGTGTGGATTTGTAAAATACGAATAATGTCAGACGTCCTTACACCTTTTTTATTGACATATAACTAGAAATGTTAAGAGAGAAAGTGCAGAAACTCTCACAACAAAAATCGGCGTGAAGTTAGCAAACACATTTCAGCAGACAAATCAGCAGAAACACCCGAAGGTTCGGTGGCATAGGAAAAATTAATATAAAAAGACTTACTCATTTGCTTACTATTTTATGCTGAATATTGTTTGGCAAAACAAATTTATACCGGTTGATTAGTCTTGCACGTATGTATAGCATGCAGACAAAACTATTGTCGCTTTTTTCAAAAATTTTAAAATACCCTAAACGCAAATAACACAAAATTGAAAAAAACTTGTAAAAAGAAATACACTGCCAAGACCAAACCAAGCTAATTACATCTGCATTAACTATATCTACGACTGACAAAAGGAAAATCAGTGTCTAGCCGTCTAAGTGGTTAAAATGATGCCAAATTATAAATACTAGATTACTTAATATTTTTCTGAAAAGTTGAAAATCTGGTGGAAGGAAATAGAGTGCCAAAATAAAACTAAGCTAATTACATCTGCATTAACTATATTTACGACCGACAAAAAGGAACATTACTGACCAGCCGTCTAAGGGGTCAAAATGGCGCCAAATTGTGAATACTAGATTACTTAATATTTTCTGAAAAGTTGAAAATCTGGTAGAAGGAAATAGAGTGCCAGAATAAAACCAAGCTACTTACATCTGCATTAACTATATCTACGACCGGCAAAAAGAAAAATCACTGACTAGCCGTCTAAGTGGTCAAAATGGCGCCAAATTATGAATACTAGATTACTTATTATTTTCTGAAAAGTTGAAAATCTGGTAGAAGGAAATAGAGTGCCAGAATAAAACCAAGCTAATTACATTTGCATTAACTATATTTATGACCGACAAAAAGGAAAATCACTGACTAGCCGTCTAAGTGGTCAAAATGGCGCCAAATTATGAATACTAGATTACTTATTATTTTCTGAAAAGTTGAAAATCTGGTAGAAGGAAATAGAGTGCCAAGATAAAACCAAGCTAATTACATCTGCATTAACTATATCTACGACCGCCAAAAGGAAAATCACTGACTAGCCGTCTAAGTGGTCAAAATGGCGCCAAATTATGAATACTAGATTACTTATTATTTTCTGAAAAGTTGAAAATCTGGTAGAAGGAAATAGAGTGCCAAGATAAAACCAAGCTAATTACATCTGCATTAACTATATCTACGACCGACAAAAAGGAAAATCACTAACCAGCCGTCTAAGGAATCTAAATTGCGCCAAATTATAAATACTAGATTACTTAATATTTTACTGAAAAGTTGAAAAACTGGTAGAATAAAATAGAGTGCCATGATAAAACCAAGCTAATTACATGTGTATTAACTATATCTACGCCTGACAAAAAGAAAAATCACTGATCAGCCGTCTAGGGGGTCAAAATGGCGACAAATTATAAATACTAGATTACTTAATATTTTACTGAAAAGTTGAAGAACTGGTAGAAGGAAATAGAGTGCCAGGATAAAGTCAAGCTAATGACATCCGTATTAACTATATTTACGACCGACAAAAAGGAAAATCACTGACCGGCCGTCTAGGGGGTCAAAATGGTGCCAAACTAGAAATACTGGGTTACTTAATATTCTACTAAAAAGTTGAAAATCGGGTAAAGGGAATAGAAGGACAGGATAAAACCAATCTAATTATATCTGCATTAACTATATATACGACCGACAAAAAAGAACCGCACTGTCCAACCGTCTAAGAGTTCAAAATTCAAGCTATGACCAACAAAAAGGAAAAACACTGACCAGCCGTCTAAGTGGTCAAAATGGCGCCAAATTAGAAATACTAGATTACTTAATATTTTACTGAAAAGTTGAAAATTTGGTAGAAGAAAATAGAGTGCCAGGATAAAACCAAGCTATGACCAACAAAAAGGAAAATCTCTGACCAGCCGTCTAGGGCGTCGTAATGGAGCCAAATTATAAATATTAGATTACTTAATATTCTACTGAAAAGTTGAAAAGCTGGTAGAAGGGAAGAGAGTGCCAAGGTAAAACCAAGTTAGTTACATTTGCATTTACTGTATCCACGACCGACAAAAATCAGTGACCAGCCGTCTAGGTGGTCAAAATGACGCCAAATTATAAATACTAGATTGCTTAATATTTTACTGAAAAGTTGAAAATTTGGTACAAGGAAATAGAGCGCTAGGATAAAACCAAGCTAATTACATCTGCATTAACTATATCTACGATCGACAAAAAGAAACCGCACTGTCCAGTCGTCTAAGGGGTCAAAATGGCGCTAAATTATAAATACTAGATTACTTAATATTTTTCTAAAAAGTTGAAAATCTGGTAGAAGGAAATAAAGTGTCAGGATAAAACCAAGCTAATTACATCTGTTTTAACTGTATCTACGACTGACAAAAAGGAAAATCACTGACCAGCCGTCTAAGTGGTCAAAATGGCGCCAAATTATGAATACTAGATTACTTATTATTTTCTGAAAAGTTGAAAATCTGGTAGAAGGAAATAGAGTGCCAGAATAAAACCAAGCTAATTACATTTGCATTAACTATATTTATGACCGACAAAAAGGAAAATCACTGACTAGCCGTCTAAGTGGTCAAAATGGCGCCAAATTATGAATACTAGATTACTTATTATTTTCTGAAAAGTTGAAAATCTGGTAGAAGGAAATAGAGTGCCAAGATAAAACCAAGCTAATTACATCTGCATTAACTATATCTACGACCGCCAAAAGGAAAATCACTGACTAGCCGTCTAAGTGGTCAAAATGGCGCCAAATTATGAATACTAGATTACTTATTATTTTCTGAAAAGTTGAAAATCTGGTAGAAGGAAATAGAGTGCCAAGATAAAACCAAGCTAATTACATCTGCATTAACTATATCTACGACCGACAAAAAGGAAAATCACTAACCAGCCGTCTAAGGAATCTAAATTGCGCCAAATTATAAATACTAGATTACTTAATATTTTACTGAAAAGTTGAAAAACTGGTAGAATAAAATAGAGTGCCATGATAAAACCAAGCTAATTACATGTGTATTAACTATATCTACGCCTGACAAAAAGAAAAATCACTGATCAGCCGTCTAGGGGGTCAAAATGGCGACAAATTATAAATACTAGATTACTTAATATTTTACTGAAAAGTTGAAGAACTGGTAGAAGGAAATAGAGTGCCAGGATAAAGTCAAGCTAATGACATCCGTATTAACTATATTTACGACCGACAAAAAGGAAAATCACTGACCGGCCGTCTAGGGGGTCAAAATGGTGCCAAACTAGAAATACTGGGTTACTTAATATTCTACTAAAAAGTTGAAAATCGGGTAAAAGGGAATAGAGGACAGGATAAAACCAATCTAATTATATCTGCATTAACTATATATACGACCGACAAAAAAGAACCGCACTGTCCAACCGTCTAAGAGTTCAAAATTCAAGCTATGACCAACAAAAAGGAAAAACACTGACCAGCCGTCTAAGTGGTCAAAATGGCGCCAAATTAGAAATACTAGATTACTTAATATTTTACTGAAAAGTTGAAAATTTGGTAGAAGAAAATAGAGTGCCAGGATAAAACCAAGCTATGACCAACAAAAAGGAAAATCTCTGACCAGCCGTCTAGGGCGTCGTAATGGAGCCAAATTATAAATATTAGATTACTTAATATTCTACTGAAAAGTTGAAAAGCTGGTAGAAGGGAAGAGAGTGCCAAGGTAAAACCAAGTTAGTTACATTTGCATTTACTATATCCACGACCGACAAAAATCAGTGACCAGCCGTCTAGGTGGTCAAAATGACGCCAAATTATAAATACTAGATTGCTTAATATTTTACTGAAAAGTTGAAAATTTGGTACAAGGAAATAGAGCGCTAGGATAAAACCAAGCTAATTACATCTGCATTAACTATATCTACGATCGACAAAAAGAAACCGCACTGTCCAGTCGTCTAAGGGGTCAAAATGGCGCTAAATTATAAATACTAGATTACTTAATATTTTTCTAAAAAGTTGAAAATCTGGTAGAAGGAAATAAAGTGTCAGGATAAAACCAAGCTAATTACATCTGTTTTAACTGTATCTACGACTATCTAAGGAGTCGAAATAGCGCCAAATGACGAATGCTTGTTTATTCAATATTTTACTGAGAAGTTGAAAAACTTATAAAAGCAAATAGAAAGCTAGGATGTAACTAAACTTATTACAGTTTTATCCTACCTTGCATGTGCATATTTTGTATGGTTTCCTGATTTAAAACTTAAGACAATTTAAGTGTCTTTCAAAGTTTGTTTCCATGACCACGTATAGGTGGGAAGATTTAGTACGAGCAATGACTCTGTTTACACTACTGAGTGAATCTGTAAAGCATCCGCCATCCCTTGTAACACACTGTATATAAGCATATAGAGTTGCAAAATAGCCAATATCTCATTGTACTGCTTGTAGTGGAAAGAGCTAATATTGTTTTTTCTGCTTTTGAAAATGTTCGAGTAAGTTCACATGCTGTTGACACTAATTGGAACGTAGGATTTAACCTGTTGACAACAACCTGTTTGCAAAATTATGTCGTGAAGAACTGTGTGTATTCCATCAAACATTCTAAAGACACGAAACATTCAAAACAGATGGACACAATTGCAGTTATCGTAAGAAAAATTACAAAAGTAAAGTTATGTTGTAGATTACTTCAAAATTGATAGTGAAAGAGAGCTGATTTAAAAACTAGTTGCAATAGTTTAAGTTCTTCTTTTCAAAGAAGTAAACATATGCCATGAATTGTTGTTCATTTTAAATTATTTAGAGTTTGATAAAGCTTGAAGGACCTGAATGTGATAACTAAGAATATTTATGAGAAAAATATTGAAATATTGACGTGGAAAATAAGTTGAGCGCTAATCCCTGCTCAAAGACATATACCACATAAACTTACCAAGTTATCCAAGATTTCTTGTACAGCGAACTATGCGGAACTTGTTGAAGCATCACACTTAAACACATAATAAATTAAATTTATATATTGTTTACAACAATTTGCGAAAGCGATGTAATTTATAACTCTGCTAGACAGTCCTAGCAGAACGAGTTCACATTAGCGAATGAATAAATACCGAACCGTAATCGGCCGGTATGATAGGTAACTGGTTTGTTTATGCAGCAGCGCATCGGACATGAGAAAAGCGCCAAACCATTCTCCCCGCCTTGAAAGTTTATGAACTTTCAAAAAAAAAGAAAGAAAGGAAAAAATTGAAAAGCGGAAGTAAAAAAAGAGGGCGGGGGAGGGTATTTAGTACAATAAAAGGAAAGATAAAAATTAATTGCTATAACAAAGAAATCATACTCTCAAAACGATTTTAAACAAATTATTATTTAGTGTCATTAAACTTAATCAAAATTTTAAATAAACCAATTAAAAAAAAAAAAAAAACAATTTAATATTGGGTGGGTAGTGGACAAAGTTTCACCACTGCACGCATAAATGAACCATCCTTTGTTTTTACCGAGGCTACTCTGATTACATTATCAGGGCCCGGAAAAGCTTTCTCTACTAGTCCTAATGGCCATTTGAGAGGGGGAGTATTATTTTGGTTTATAAGTACTACCGTACCAACTTTAATAGGGTTTGTGGGAGTACACCATTTTTGTCTTATTTGTACGTATGTAAATATTCTGTTTTCCACTTTTTCCAATAAGATTTGACTAAACTATCGAGTAATTTTTTGCGGTTGCTAATATTCTTTAAATCTTTATTTAACTCTATTAAAGGTAAGTATTGTAGTGGCGTAGTCATTAAAAAATGTGCTGGAGTGAGAATTTCTGGTTGAGGATCAGAGCTTATTAAACAGAGCGGGCGCGAATTTAATAAACATTCAATTTGGATTAATACCGTAAGCAGTTCTTCATAAGAAAGTAACTGTTTACCAATTACGCGATACAAGTGGGATTTGACGCTTTTTACATTAGCTTCCCACATTCCACCAAAGTGGGGGGCACGTGGAGGTATCATTTTCAAATTAATTCTACGATAGATCAGTTTTCGTTCTATTCTAAGAAATTTGCGTAATTCGTATAATTGAGATTTTGCTCCCACAAAATTGGTTGCATTATCGGAATATAAGCATGAAACTAGACCTCTACGTGATATAAAACGTTTAAAAGCGGATACGAAACATTCAGATGTCAAATCTGAAACCAATTCAATGTGAATTGCCTTTGTGGTTAAGCAATCAAACAAACAAATATAACTGTTTTGTGAATGATGACCACGTCTGCGTACTAATGTTATTTTTATAGGACCCGCATAATCTACTCCCGTGTGAACAAATGCCTTTGCTTCCTGTACACGATACGACGGAAGGTCGGGCATTTTTGGAATTTAAGGAGCAGTCGCTAATCGAAAACAAGTGTTGCAGCTATGAACTCGTTTCCTTACTATATTTCGTGCAGAAAGAATCCAATAGCGTTGGCGTATAATAGACATTAACAGATTAGGACCACTATAGCAATTTAATTTATGGTAGTAATCTATTAACAAATTAACTATATGATCTGTTTTGGGTAGTAAAGCAGGGTGCTTACTTTCAAAAGGAAGGTCGGATCTAGATATCCTACCTTCTATACGTAACACTTTGTTTTCATCAATAAATGGACAAAGTTTTTTAAGGTTATTAGAGGGTTGCTTGGATTTATTCAATAAGCACATTTCTTCATAAAAATGCACCGATTGAACCGCACGAATAATAAATTTCTCTGCACAAAGAAAATCAGAAGCTTTAATCGTTTCTGAGAGAGGGAGGATTTTTAAAAAACGCAATATGTAAACTGTGATTTTTAATAACCTCGTCCAAGAAGAAATTCTTAATGCTAGTTCATACAGAACTAACACTTCAGTAAGACCATAAGTGGTTAAATTGTGTGATTTAAACTCTGGTAGATGTTCATTCGAATAAGCTGAAAATGGTTTGATTGGCCACTCAGACGTTGGTAGTTTTAACCAAGTTGGACCAACCCACCATAATTCATGAGAAATTAATTGAGAGGGTAATAGTCCGCGAGATAAACAATCACTTGGATTGTCTGTTCCTGAAATGTGATAGAAACACCGTGTAGGAAAATATTCCTGACATTGAGCAACACGATTTGCTACAAAAATAGACCATTTATGTGGTGATGAACAAATCCACGAAAGTGCAATCGTGGAATCCGAGAAAGCGTAAATTTCGGCAATAGATAGCCGATCTTCATAAGCGTCAAAAACAATTTTCATCAGTTTTGACATTAAAACATTAGCGCATAATTCTAACCTAGGTAGCGTAGTTATTTTTACTGGTGAAACCCGTGATTTCGCACACACTATGCGAACTATAATCTCATTATTTGGTAACGTAGTGTGTGTGTAAACAACACATCCGTATGCGTTTAAACTAGCGTCACAAAATCCTACTAAATTTACACTTGCGTTGTTAACCACACCGCTATGTCGGGGTATGGATAACTTAGATAGTTTTGAAATTTCGTTGCGAAGCGCATCAAAACGTTTAATTATTGTATGTGGAGGAATTTCATCCCAACCCGTTTTACTGAGCCACAATTCTTTTATAAGTAGTTTTGCATACAAAATAACTGGAGAAACCAATCCTATAACATCAAAGAGGCGAGCAATAAATGACAAAATTGTACGTTTTGTACATTTATCTTGTGATTCAACGGTCACAAATAAGAAAACATCAGTAACAGGCACCCACGAAAGACCTAAAATTTTGAGTTTTTTGGTGCCTTCATTAAAGTTAATACTGGCGAGATGAGTATCTGGAAGACTATGTAACAGTTCGGTGGAATTTGTTGACCATTTTATTAAATCAAATCCTCCAGATTTAAAAAAAGCAATTAACTCTTGCGAATGACGAATAGCTGTAGCTGAGTCATTTTCAGAATAAACCAAATCGTCCATATACAAATTTCCCTTCGTGATGTTTGCGGCATTGGGATAACGTTGCCTTGCATCTTCGATTAACTGATGAATGGTGCGCATAGCTAAAAAAGGACTTGACGTAAGTCCAAAAGGGAGGCGATTGAAAACATATGTGCGAATGTTTTCATTATCTTTAAAGCGATATAAAATTTTTAAATATTGGCGATGTTCCTCTAGTACATTAATCTGCAAATACATTTGTTTGATATCTGCAGTCATAGCTATAGGAAATAAACGAAAATTTAGTAACAATAAAAATAAATGTGTTTGTAAATTTGGGCCTTTATATAAGGTGTCATTCAGTGACAACCCCGTATACGACTTACTACTAGCGTCTAGTACTAAGCGTAATTTAGTAGTAGCGTGATCAAGTTTCACTACCCCATGATGAGGTATATAGTATCCTTCTTTTTTATTATCCGTATCTGGCAATTCCAAAATGTAACCCTTTTTTTGAAATTCGGAAATAATTTTATTATAATCTTCCTGTAGAGCAGGATTTTTACTTAATTTATTTTCTAAAAACAGAAAGCGTCGATAAGCTACATTGTAAGAATCACCTATTTCTGCGGGATTTATAAGAAAAGGTAACGTTACTGAATAGCGTCCTTCTGAATCCCGAACAGTCGTTGTTAAATAAATATTTTCACAATTTATTTCATCGCTACTAAGAATCTTTTTATTCGAAATTTCTTCTAATTCCCAAAAGTTTTTAAGAACTGATTCTAGCTCATTTGAAACAGTAATAGCGTTAAATGACGCTCTTTCGTTATTATGAGTAACCGAAAGAGGTTTTACGTCCCCCATAAACACGTATCCAAAAACAGTTTGAATAGCTTGCGGTAAAAATGGACCACAATCCATAGGATTTCCTATATAAACTTGAGTAAATATGCGCTCCTATAACAATATCAATTTTGCCAGGAATGTTCCAGGAAAGATCCGCTAATTCTAATTTATTAACAGATTGTAAATGACAGGTATCAATACGTAAAGTGGGTAATTTATCAGTGATGCAATCAACCACTAGAGCCTGTATATAATATTTATATGAATAAATGCGTGACTCTAACCTTAAATATGTGTAACCACGCATTGGTTTCGAAGCTGAACCAATTCCCTTCATTACGGAATTATTTAAGGGTTCTATAGCTAATCTTAAAGCGTTACAACAATCGAAAGTTATCAAATTATTTTGCGAACCGCTGTCTAACAAACAGCGTATCAGATTTTTATTTCCTTCTAAAGAATATGCGTAAAACTGAGCGGTAGCTAATAATATAGTGCTACTAGATTTTCCTTTTGAGCTAAGCGAAACCGTAGTAGTAGGTGTCTGTTCTTGGGAGTAAGAAACAGCATGCGGATTATCTCTACCACTTTGTGATTGTGCTTGGTGTATTGCGTATTGCATTTATATTAGGTTTATTAGCAATTGCTTTAAGAACATTTTTTGTTGAAAAACAGAGCAAACTGTGGTGTGGTTTGTTACAAATATTACAAACACTTTTTGATCCACAATTCGAGAAATTATGTATCACACTTAAGCAGTTGACACACGCATTTTTCGATTTGATAAATTCAAATCTTTTTTGTGGTGTTTCCAACATTTTAAATTTTGCACATGAATAAAGTTTAAAATGATCATTCTTTTGACAAAAAGCGCAACTAATCGGTGTACTAGAAACGAATGATTTAGTTTTATAATTAAATGTATCACTTTTAAAAGTTGAAGTGTTGCGAGAATTTGAATTTGCGGAGCGTTCTAATATTTTTACTTGATCTTGGATAAAGTTAATAAAATCTTTATAGGACGGTATTTCAACACCGCGCACCGCCAATTCGAAAGCCTGAGCGACTTCAGCGGGAATTTTCCTTAAACCACAGTTTAAAAATATAAAGTCCAGTAATTCTTCTATACCAACTTGCTGAAATGCAGCAATATTTGCGACGAAATTTTCTATAAAAGTATTTAAACTGGAAGCGGTATACATACAATTCTTCAAATCGAAGATATTGCTAAGATAAAATGTACCTAACGTGCGCTTATCTTGATATTTCTTTTCTAATGCTGCCCATAATATTGGGTAAGTCTCACCACATGGCACTATACCAGCAATAATTTTGAGAGCAGAACCTGATAATTGACTTATCAAATATTGAACTCTTTGTCAGTCTGAAAGTTGCGGATTTAAATGAATATTGGTTTGAAATGCTTGGTAAAACAGATTCCATGTGGCTAAGTTCCCATCAAAAGATGTTACATCAAGTACAGGTAGCGGAACGGTAGCCCGACTTGTTTTAGAAACGTTTTCGTTTGATTGCGCATTTTTTGATGAATTAATAATTTTATTTGGGGTGTGTTTTATACGGCAAGTCATCAAATGCGTTTAAACTTTGATAATCTGGCAATGCAGTTGGTTTAACTATTAACTGACATTCATTAATACTGTCAACAATTAGTTCAAATTTATTGCGTGTTTCAAAAATTCTTCTTCCGATCTACTATCGAACGAAGTTATTTTTGTAGAATGATTAAATAATTTGTTTATGCGTTCGAATATAATTTTTTTCTTACTATGTAAAAGCGTTAATTTTTGTTCCATATTTAAAGAACAATGCGATAATGAAGCGATAAAGTATTTTGTAAATATGTGATAGGAATGAAGTTATTCCAAATGTTGAATTTCTAGATAAGTGAGTGTGGTATAAATATTGGGAATGTACTAAACATGAATTTGAACAGATACAAATAGTTTCCACGTGTAAACGGTTTTAAGAGAAAAAAGAATACAAATTTTTAACAATAACTTATAGTTATCACTAAAGCGATGGCAATCAATATATATCCAAAGATCGGAGGTTATATATCCGGTTTGAACTGTGACCACTATGAATTGTTGTTCATTTTATATTATTTAGAGTTTGATAAAGCTTGAAGGACCTGAATGTGATAACTAAGAATATTTATGAGAAAAATATTGAAATATTGACGTGGAAAATAAGTTGAGCGCTAATCCCTGTTCAAAGACATATACCACATAAACTTACCAAGTTATCCAAGATTTTTTGTACAGCGAACTATGCGGAACTTGTTGAAGCATCACACTTAAACACATAATAAATTAAATTTATATATTGTTTACAACAATTTGCGAAAGCGATGTAATTTATAACTCTGCTAGACAGTCCTAGCAGAACGAGTTCGCATTAGCGAATGAATAAATACCAAACCGTAATCGGCCGGTATGATAGGTAACTCGTTTGTTTATGCGGCAGCGCATCGGACATGAGAAAAGCGCCAAACCATGCCATTTCTTAAAACAAATACCAAATGGATACAGGTCTTTGTCTATTAGTAGAGCATAATTGGGGCTCCTGCCGCCACATTTCCCCCAGCATCCTCATTTGCACCCACATCTGGAACAAATTTACATGTAAATTTCCATAAGGAGGAAATGAGGGAAATGAATCTTCGCCTTGCTCCGCCTTGCTCGGACACCCTCCAACCACTTTGATTAAGTCACACCCGCATTCTTTCCACCCGCGAGATAAATCTTTTTCCACACTTCCACCCACGAGATAAATGTACATTGTTTGGTATCAATTAATATTAGATTTTTCTCAGCTACCCGAATCTCTAAGAATTTTTTAGATTGCATCACCCCCCAGGGATTTTTTTACCGCTAACATTCTGAACCAAAATAGTTTTCTTCGTCTAACCAATGCATCTTTCGAGATAAACCTATCTTGTTTGGTATTAATTAACATTAGATTTTTCTCAGCTACCCGAATCTCTAGGAATTTTTCAGATTGCATCATCCCCCAGAGAGCTACCCTGATTTTAAGATTTCTTACCAGTTGCGATTTCCGACCATCCTTAAACATTTTTTTAGTCATGCGATACATTAAATTAGTCTAAAATTTTACGCAGAATTCGAATCTGCAAACAGATTTAAAATAGGACTACTCCTTACAAAGTTACACGCATACCTTCTAGCGAGCATACCGCGACCGTACCACTACTCGTTTTTAATGTTACACCATACTTTCTATCTTGTTTAGCTCATCTTTCGAGATAAATGTACTTTGTTTGATATTAATTAATATTAGAATTTTCTCAGCTACCCAAATCTCTTTAAATTTTTCACATTCTGAACCAAAATAGTTTTCTTCGTCTAACCAATGCATCTTTCGAGATAAACCTATCTTGTTTGGTATTAATTAACATTAGATTTTTCTCAGCTACCCGAATCTCTAGGAATTTTTCAGATTGCATCATCCCCCAGAGAGCTACCCTGATTTTAAAATTTTTTACCAGTTGCGATTTCCGACCGTCCTTAAACATTTTTTTAGTCATGCGATACATTAAATTAGTCTAAAATTTTACGCAGAATTCGAATCTGCAAACATTTAAAATCGGACTACTCCTTACAAAGTTACACACATACCTTCTAGCGAGCACACCGCGACCGTACCACTACTCGCTTTTAATGTTACACCATACTTTCTATCTTGTTTAGCTCATCTTTCGAGATAAATGTACTTTGTTTGGTATCAATTAATATTAGAATTTTCTCAGCTACACAAATCTCTTTAAATTTTTCACATAGCGCCATCCCCCAGAGAGCTACTCCAATTGTAAGATTTTTTGCTGGTAGAGATTTCTGCCTGTCCTTATAAATTTTTTATACATGTAGCACATCTTGTTAGTCTAGAATTTTATGCACAATCCGAATCTCTAAATAGATTTAAAATCGAACCACCCCTTACCACTTTACACACACCCTCTAAATTATAACTTTCCTGCAGCTCATACCTAAAAGAAAATCTAAAAACAATTCTTAAAACTTTTTATTACAAACAATTTTTACTAATACAGTTTAAATTTGTAAACCACATTTCTAAATACATATTCACAATTTTTTATTCTTAACCTAGAACTCATATCGGCTTATACTTATTAATATTTATTTCTAAATAGAGCACCTTTTCCAAAGACCAACCGGACCCGCATGTTTCAAATTCCTCTGATTTTGTTCTTATGGTTTCGCTTAAGACCTCGTACATATTTTCCTGATTACTAGAAGACGTTATAACCACATTTTTTGTGTTAAAGGATTTCACATCGGTAGTCTCTTCCCCCATTTTGGTGTAAACGCCGTAGAGTTCGCAATAGACTTTTATTGCTGTATGTTGTATTCTTTTTTCATTTATTAATCGAATAAATCGCTCTTTTCTGCTTCCAAAGAAACTCGGGCACACCATCGTCGACACTGGCGTTCTTTATGCGATAGCTATCCATACGGTTGTTAAACGCTGTACTAACCAATTCTACACCATCGTCGTTAGTAGCGGTAACTGATGCATTTTTATGTTTGTTGCTCCTTAAGTGTGCGGCATACGTAGTTTTTTCCATTTCGAAATCGCATACTTTACACATAATTCGTGGTTGTTTCGTACAAGACCCTTTAACAGCTGGCGGAGCTGAACGTTTACTGCTTAATAACATACCATGCTGTTTTTCTTTGTGTCGCTGTAAGCTGTCCATTCTCGTAAAAGCGATACCGCAAGACCCACAGTTAAAGTACTTTGCTGCGCACGGATGTATAAGCTCAAGCGTCGACGATGTTACACCACGACATTTGTTCTGGTGCCGTTTGAGAGAATTTTTCCAGGTATAGGAAGCACCGCAAGCGTTGCATTTAAAAACGTTTGCAGGTACCATTTTAGTACAAAACAAAATCCGCACTATAGGACTTTGGTTAAACTTGTAAGCGAACTAACTTATAACTAAAGAGTTTACTCCTGCGTACCTGCTTTATGTACCCTATAGAATGCATACCGAAGGTTTGCGAAGACGGCCGAACGATGTTGAGGATTCAGCGAGGAACTAAATGATGTCATATTGTGCCAATCCTCGCAGCTCGTCCAATACATTTAGCACCAATGTATGCGCCCGGTTCGCTTTGTCCATGCTGCGAATACCATTAGTAGAAACACCGGAAAACGTCTTCCATGTTATACGGATCAACAATCGCATCGCGTGCATATTAAAAAGCCAAAAGTGTTATAGCACACGCACACAAATTGGTTGCAAGTCGTGTGGTAGAAGATGCAGTGCTACAAAACTTAATAAAACACTTTAAACCTTTACTAAGGGAATACCAAACTTGTTGTCTACAGAATACTTACTAATAAAGCAATTTAATTTTAAATAACTTCTACGTCATACTTTCGGAAATGGCAGGTTGAATATTTTCTTTGGAAACAATCGAAGATTGCCGAAAACACTCGAAGAGTGCACGAGCGCGGTCACTAAACCAATTAGCATTAATATCAAGTATTCCGTACCTTCGTAGGTTGCTCATTTCCTAGAACCAAATCTTCCACATAGCGGTCGGTAGCACGTAATGATTTCTAGAACCGGTAAGTACTCGATATCGCCCAAATAGAGAATTAGATGCTCGATGTCTGTCAACTTCCGATTCCCTCGTAAAAGGCAGAAAAAACTCAGTCAATCATCCATCTAACTTATACTTCGGCCCGCTACCGTTTTGATAATTTCCAAACATTTTTTTTTCAAACGACAATGGTCTCAGAATTTTTAAACCTCCGAGAGATCTATAAATCGTGATCAATTACACGTTCGAGCTACCGGTAAACTAACAATGCGCTGTAAAATACATGCATACCCCTTCTCTGCGCTACTGTTATTCTTGTAGTTGCTCTACTTCTAGGGCCGCTGCAAAGCACCATTCTATACTTTCTTTATAAGTATAGCACATCGCGCACTTTTTTTGTCTGATAATTAAATTTTGCTCATGTAGGCTTTTACACTTTCGCATATTTAAACATCTAATACGATCGATTAACCACTTTCGATTATTCTAACGGGAACCGCCATACATTTCGCCGCACTGTTCTTTCTGAATCCAACGGTCTGATGAGCTTCCACACACTAACACCTAACGTATCTTTCCTACTATTTGTTAAACAAAAACTACCAGCATCGCCATGTCCGTATACGGACGTAAGCAGATGTTTGTGGATGTGTACGAGAATATGTAACCATATACATTAATCAGTCTAAGCTATTTTATTTAGTGCAAGAAAACTAATATTATTTTTCTAAACCACAATTACTAATCGTCTTTATAGGTTTAACATTTCTATCATTTCCCAATGACTGGTGCTACGTACATAGAAACTTAAATTTCTTATTGGAGAGAATTTTTATTATCCCACGCACTGCTGCGTAGTTGCATGCCCACCCATTTTGGGGATATATGCTTGTTATAGGTTTTAGGACCTTCGGTTTTACATAACTACACTTCGTGAGACCCCTTTAATCTTTCTAATCGTATCTTTCTCGCCTACAATACAGTAGAACTTAACCCTGCTACCAACAAATTCTAATGCTGGACTCCCATTAAATTCGTCTTTAAATTTTCCTACAACTTTTTTGTCGACAAGTGTTAGATTGTATTTATTATACGCGGGGTAGTCACTCTTTTAAGATAAAAATATTTTGCTAGATATCAACTAATATTAAATTTTTCTAGGGACCCCAAATCTGTAAATAGATTTTAAATAGGACCACCCCATACAAAGTTATGCCTTTTAAAGACCCAAATCACTAATTTTTGCTTATCTTTATTTAACTCCATCTTTAGAACCTTTTTTTTGCTACGTAAGACATATGCCTTAGCCAACCATCTCCCGAGAAATCTAAAACCGCTGTGTTCCGCGAACACCACGTGGAGATAACACGTATACTCTGTCAACCAGGATAGAAGCAGGAAGGATTTGGAAGGTGGGAGAAGAACTTAAAAATTATGGAATCTTAAAACTAATATACACAATAGATTTACAAAATCTATACAAATATAAACAACTATCTTATATCTTTATGACTCCATGCGTAGATTGTTGTACTATTAGGAATGATGTACCTTTTGTCATCTTCCCTCGATAAACTAATTTTATTAATAAGCTGCGTGTACAAATCGTATTTTTTACTCCGGATACATACGCAGGCAACTACTCGATACCATCCAAATAAAGAATTGGGTGCTTGGTGACTGTTAACATCCGCTTCCCTCGTGTACGCCCAGACACATCCCAGCCCATGAGCACCCCTGCGCATGCACACCCTTGCCCATGCGCACCCCTGCGCGTGCGCACCCCTGCCCATGCGCACTGCCCATGCGAACCCCTCTCTGTGCGACTGCTATTTCGGGGTAACGTCACAGCCTTTTATAAATAAAGAACAATGTTATATACTATTATAAAATGTTTATTCTGACATTATACATAACAAATTTAAAAATATTTAATACCAAGCATGGAGTCATTTAAACTTAATTTTAATACAAAGTTATACACAGAAGACAGCCCTTGCTTTATGTTTGTTTGGAGTGGTTTTAATTTTATCTAATTTTATTCGCAGCTTAAAATTTAAATCGACACCCAATTCTCTATCTCCTTTTCTAGTCAATAGTTTGATACATAGAAACCGTCTAGGTTTTCGAATTGTAAAATGTACCGAAGTTTGCCCCTATATATAAAGTCTTTGATTCCACCGACAACCAGATCCATTTCTTCGTGTAATTCTTGCAGCTTGTGACAATCTTTTAATCGCGGCTTTCCCACTATATTCTGCATACGTAACTTGTTAGCTTGATCGACTTCTTCTTGCCGGTATTGGAGGAAATCCTTATTCACCCACACATTGTTGCATAGTTGCATGTTCACCACTTTTGGGAATATATGGTTGTTATAGGTTGTAAGACCCTCGGTTTTAAATGATCCGAAAGATTCTTTACTTGACAAAATATACAATGTTTAACGGACCCCCTTTGCGTGTGGTGTACGCAAAGGTTACGAAACCCGCATTCGTTAGATCGTATATGTTATCTGCCATTTCGATAAATACGTTTTTAGAATAACCTTTTAAAAAATATACGGATTTAGTACCATCCTTTTCCGCAAGGACGCCTACATAACTAAAAGAGTCTTTTTTACTAACCACAAATGCATACAACTTGTAGAAACCAGATGTATCTAAGTCAGTCCAGCGGCACATAAAATAATTTTTTAATTCTTCTTCATTTTCTCTAATAAGATGTTCTTTGTCTAACACATCTTTGTATTGTTCGCGTATTGTCGCAGTGTTTTCCATGTAGTCCAACTTTCGCTTTTTTTGCATACATTTCCTCTAATTCCAGTTGTCTTTTTCTTCCACTTACAGCGTATGGTATGCATAATGGAGCAATTTCCTTTAGCGTAAACGGATAGAGTTTACTGCCAATATTTACGCGTTGTCGTACAACCTCTGGGCGAATGTTAGGCGTATTTATCAATCCCAATTCCGAAATGACTATTTCTTTTGGAATTGTAGAATATGGTGTTGCGGATTGTGTAAAATATGTACTACCTGCTTTAATGTAGCGCTTGTGTAAGATTTTTATTTTATCTTGGCTATCTTCCTCTACTATCTCCAAATAATTTACAGGAAAATAGTTAAAACTAAAAGCCGAAAGCACATACTTTATCAATTTTTCCCTTTCCTCTGGTTTTTCGGACAACTTAATTTGCAAGCCCGTCAATTTCTTTGTATTGCTATTCCCCAATACACGTACTGTAGCAGGTTATTATACACTAAACAGCAGCTATTTTGTAGCTTGTCCGATAGCTTACTCCACATTTTGGCAAGTGGTACCGAGTACATTAGCGTCTTTAGGAAGTATAACTTAATATCTTCCAATAACGTTAAACAGTCTTTTAAGGGATTATACACCCGTTCCGTACTGACATAGCTTCCAATTGCACAGTTGTATATTGTCGCTTCCAATCGCGTAATACCATGTTCTTTGGCCAAAGTAGACGCAAATGTTTCCCTTAAACGTACATCTGAACGACGTAAAAAATCTAGTATATGATTGCCAAGTTGTTTATTAACACCAGGATTTGTTATCTGACACACAAATTTGTTGTATATCTTAATTCTTGCATTGGTTGTTAGCCATGTTAAACAATCAATTCTCACAGTTTTGTCGTTGTCAACTATAATATTACACTTTTCTTCGTATTCGCCCTTATAGCAAAAGTTATGGTTTGTGGTTAAATAATTACACATCTCCATCTTGCTAAATATGCCCGCAAAATCTTGGGTTACATCCATGTCAAAAAAATGGAAATAATCTTTTTCGAGTTCGTCTAATATATCTGGTAGCTCCTCCAATAAAGTTTCCAACTTAACATCTGCTAGCTCCACTTTGTATGGAACACATATAGGATTTTGGAATTTTTTATTAATGCATTCGAGGTCTTCTTTTCCGATAATTTCTTTTACTCTCCGGCCCATCTTGTTAGTACTTTCCAGAGAAAACGGAAGCTTAGCTTTAACACCACGCTTAGCGGAAACAAATCGGTCAAACTTTCTTCGTAGATAGCTGTTAAATGCACCACAAATTTCTTTTTTAGGATAAACATCCTTTTGTTTGCAGATGTTTGTTCGGCGTCAGAAAAGTCGCAAATTTTAACCAACATTATATTGTCACAAAATGGGTCTGTAATTGGTGTGTGTAGTCCACCAGTCAGCATCTGTTCGCTGGAAGAATACAACAGGTTTCCATTCCACGCATTTACGAGCGATGTTTAAATTTTATGCCATAAAATTTACAATTTTATGTTAAAATTTTTCTAAGTCCGAACTACTAAAAATTAAGTCCCAAAATATTCAAAATGGACATATCTCGGGCGTATGTTGAATATAGTTTGGATGTATGTCGTACGGACGCGAAAGGAGAGAGAAGTACAATGTAGGGTGGAGGGTTTAGGCTAGTTTACGTTGTTTGGAGTTTCGGATGCGAAAGGAGAGAGAAGGACCATGTAGGGTGGAGGGCTTAGGCTAGTTTACGTTGTTTGGAGTTAGGTTAGTCGGTGTTGTCTGAAGTTAGGTTAGGTTAGTTGGACTTGTATGGACTTAGGTTAGATAAAAGGAAAAATTGATAGGTTAGGTCGGTGCCGCCGGCGCCGACCTAACCTATCAATTTTTCCTCCAAACAACGTAAACTAGCCTAAACCCTCCACCCTACATTGTACTTCTCTCTCTTTTCGCGTCCGTACGACATAAATCCAAACTATATTCAACATACGCCCGAGATATGTCTATTTTGAATATTTTGAAACTTGATAAAATTTTTAGTAGTTCGGACTTTTAACATAAAATTGTAAATTTTATGGCATAAAATTTAAACATCGCTCGTAAATGCGTGGAATGGAAACCTGTTGTATTCTTCCAGCGAACAGATGCTGACTGGTGGACTACACACACCAACTACAGACCCATTTTGTGACAATATAATGTTGGTTAAAATTTGCGACTTTTTTGACGCCGAACAAACATCTGCAAACAAAAGGATGTTTATCCTAAAAAAGAAATTTGTGGTGCATTTAACAGCTATCTACGAAGAAAGTTTGACCGATTTGTTTCCGCTGGGGTGGTGTTAAAGCTAAGCTTCCGTTTTCTCTGGAAAGCACTAACAAGATGGGCCAGAATAAAAGAAATTATCGGAAAAGAAGACCTCGAATGCATTAATAAAAAATTCCAAAATCCTATATGTGTTCCATAAAAAGTGGAGCTAGCAGATGTTAAGTTGGAAACTTACTTTATTGGAGGAGCTACCAGATATATTAGACGAACTCGAAAAAGATTATTTCTATCTTTTTGACATGGATGTAACCCAAGATTTTGCGGGCATATTTAGCAAGATGGAGATGTGTAATTATTTAACCGCAAACCATAACTTTTGCTATAAGGGCGAATACGAAGAAAAGTGTAATATTATAGTTGACAACGATAAAACTGTGGGAATTGATTGTTTAACATGGCTAACAACCAATGCAAAAATTAAGATATACAACAAATTTGTATGTCAGATAGCAAATCCTGGTGTTAATAAACAACTTGGCAATCATATACTAGATTTTTTACGTTGTCCAGATGTACGTTTAAGGGAAACATTTGCGTCTACTTTGGCCAAAGAACATGGTATTACGCGATTGGAAGCGACAATATACAACTGTGCAATTGGAAGCTATGTCAGTGCGGAACGGGTGTATAATCCCTTAAAAGACTGTTTAACGTTATTGGAAGATATTAAGTTATACTTCCTAAAGACGCTAATGTACTCGGTACCGCTTGCCAAAATGTGGAGTAAGCTATCGGACAAGCTACAAAATAGCTGCTGTTTAGTGTATAATAACCTGCTACAGTACGTATATTGGGGGAATAGCAATACAAAGAAATTGACGGGCTTGCAAATTAAGTTGCCCGAAAAACCAGAGGAAAGGGAAAAATTGATATAGTATGTGCTTTCGGCTTTTAGTTTTAACTATTTACCTGTAAATTATTTGGAGATAGTAGAGGAAGATAGCCAAGATAAAATAAAAATCTTACACAAGCGCTACATTAAAGCAGGTAGTACATATTTTACACAATCCGCAACACCATATTCTACAATTCCAAAGGAAATAGTCATTTCGGAATTGGGATTGATAAATACGCCTAACATTCGCCCAGAGGTTGTACGACAACGCGTAAATATTGACAGTAAACTCTATACGTTTACGCCAAAGGAAATTGCTCCATTATGCATACCATACGCTGTAAGTGGAAGAAAAAGACAACTGGAATTAGAGGAAATGTATGCAAAAAAAGTGAAAGTTGGACTACATAGAAAACACTGCGACAATACGCGAACAATACAAAGATGTGTTAGACAAAGAACATCTTATTAGAGAAAATGAGGAAGAATTAAAAGATTACTTTATGTGCCGATGGACTGACTTAGATACATCTGGTTTCTACAAGTTGTATGCATTTGTGGTTGGTAAAAAAGACTCTTTTAGTTATGTAGGCGTCCTTGCGAGAAAGGATGGTACTAAATCCGTATATTTTTTAAAAGGTTATTCTAAAAACGTATTTATCGAAATGGCAGATAACATAGACGATCTAACGAATGCGGGTTTCGTAACCTTTGCGTACACCACACGCAAAGGAGGGTTCGTTAAACATTGTATATTTGCCTAGTAAAGAACCTTTCGGATCATTTAAAACCGAGGGTCTTACAACCTATAACAACCATATATTCCCAAAAGTGGTGAACATGCAACTATGCAACAGTGTGTGGGAGAATAAGGATTTCCGCCAATACCGGCAAGAAGAAGTCGATCAAGCTAACAAGTTACGTATGCAGAATATAGTGGGAAAGCCGCGATTAAAAGATTGTCACAAGCTGCAAGAATTACACGAAGGAATGGATCTGGTTGTTGGTGGAATCAAAGACTTTATATATAGAGGCAAACTTCGGTACATTTTACAATTCGAAAACCTAGACGGTTTCTTCTATGTATCAAACTATTGACTAGAAAAGGAGATAGAGGACTTGGGTGTCGATTCAAATTTTAAGCTGCGAATAAAATTAGATAAAATTAAAACCACTCCAAACAAACATAAAGAAAGGATTGTCTTCTGTGTATAACTTTGTATTAAAATTAAGTTTAAATGACTCCATGCTTGGTATTAAATATTTTTAAATTTGTTATGTATAATGTCAGAATAAACATTTTATAATAGTATATAACATTGTTCTTTATTTATAAAAGGCTGTGACGTTACCCCGAAATAGCAGTCGCACAGAGAGGGGTTTGCATGGGCAGTGCGCATGGGCAGGGGTGCGCACGCGCAGGGGTGCGCATGGGTAGGGGTGTGCATGAGCAGGGGTGCTCATGGGCTGGGATGTGTCTGGGCGTACACGAGGGAAGCGGATGTTAACAGTCACCAAGCACCCAATTCTTTATTTGGATGGTATCGAGTACTTGCCTGCGTATGTATCCGGAGTAAAAAATACGATTTGTACACGCAGCTTATTAATAAAATTAGTTTATCGAAGGAAGATGACAAAAGGTACATCATTCCTAATAGTACAACAATCTACGCATGGAGGCATAAAGATATAAGATAGTTGTTTATATTTGTATAGATTTTGTAAATCTATTGTGTATATTAGTTTTAAGATTCCATAATTTTTAAGTTCTTCTCCCACCTTCCAAATCCTTCCTGCTTCTATCCTGGTTGACAGAGTATACGTGTTATCTCCACGTGGTGTTCGCGGAACACAGCGGTTTTAGATTTCTCGGGAGAAGGTTGGCTAAGGCATATGTCTTGCGTAGCAAAAAAAAGGTTCTAAAGATGGAGTTAAATAAAGATGAGCAAAAATTAGTGATTTGGGTCTTTAAAAGGCATAACTTTGTATGGGGTGGTCCTATTTAAAATCTATTTACAGATTTGGGGTCCCTAGAAAAATTTAATATTAGTGATATCTAGCAAAATATTTTTATCTTAAAAGAGTGACTACCTCGCGTATAATAAATACAATATAACAATTGTCGACAAAAAAGTTGTAGGAAAATTTAATACGAATTTAATGGGGGTCCAGCATTAGAATTTATTGGTAGTAGGGTTAAGTCCTACTGTATTGTAGGCGAGAAAGATACGATTAGAAAGATTAAAGGGGTCTCACGAAGTGTAGTTATGTAAAACCGAAGGTCCTACAACCTATAACGAGCATATATCCCAAAATAGGTGAGCATGCAACTACGCAGCAGTGCGTGGGAGAATAAGAATTCTCTCCAATAAGAAATTTAAGTTTCTATGTACGTAGCACCAGTCATTAGGATATGGTAGAAATGTTAAATCTATAAAGACGATTAGTAATTGTAGTTTAAAAAAATAATATTAGTTTTCTTGGACTAAATAAAATAGCTTAGACTGATTAATGTATATGGTTACATATTCTCGTACACATCCACAAACATCTGCTTACGTCCGTATACGGACATGGCGATGCTGGTAGTTTTTGTTTAACAAATAGTAGGAGAGATACGTTAGGTGTTAGTGTGTGGAAGCTCATCAGACCGTTGGATTCAGAAAGAACAGTGCGGCGAAATGTATGGCGGTTCCCGTTAGAATAATCGAAAGTGGTTAATCGATCGTATTAGATGTTTAAATATGCGAAAGTGTAAAAGCCTACATGAGCAAAATTTAATTATCAGACAAAAAAGTGCGCGATGTGCTATACTTATAAAGAAAGTATAGAATGGTGCTTTGCAGCGGCCCTAGAAGTAGAGCAACTACAAGAATAACAGTAACGCAAAGGGGTATGCATGTATTTTACAGCGCATTGTTAGTTTACCGGTAGCTCAAACGTGTAATTGATCACGACTTATAGATCTCTCGGAGGTTTAAAAATTCTGAGACCATTTTCGTTTGAAAAAAAATGTTTGGAAATTATCAAAACGGTAGCGGGCCGAAGTATAAGTTAGATGAATGATTGACTGAGTTTTTCTGCCTTTTACGAGGGAATCGGAAGTTGACAGACATCGAGCATCTAATTCTTTATTTGGGCGATATCGAGTACTTACCGATTCTAGAAATCATTACGTGCTACCGACCGCTATGTGGAAGATTTGGTTCTAGGAAATGAGCAACCTACGAAAGTACGGAATACTTGATATTAATGTTAATTGGTTTAGTGACCTCGCTCGTGCTCTCTTCAAGTGTCTTCGGCAATCTTCGATTGTTTCCAAAGAAAATATTCAACCTGCCATTTCTGAAAGTATGACGTAGAAGTTATTTAAAATTAAATTGCTTTATTAGTAAGTATTCTGTAGACAACAAGTTTGGTATTCCTTTAGTAAAGGTTTAAAGTGTTTTATTAAGTTTTTGTTTATAGTAGCACTGCATCTTCTACCACACGACTTGCAACCAATTTGTGTGCGTGTGCTATAACCCTTTTGGCTTTTTAATATGCACGCGATGCGATTGTTGATCCGTATAACATGGAAGACGTTTTCCGGTGTTTCTACTAACGGTATTCGCAGCATGGACGAAGCGAACCGGGCGCATACATTGGTGCTAAATGTATTGGACGAGCTGCGAGGATTGGCACAATATGACATCATTTAGTTCCTCGCTGAATCCTCAACATCGTTCGGCCGTCTTCGCAAACCTTCGGTATGCATTCTATAGGGTACATAAAGCAGGTACGCAGGAGTAAACTCTTTAGTTATAAGTTAGTTCGCTTACAAGTTTAACCAAAGTCCTATAGTGCGGATTTTGTTTTGTACTAAAATGGTACCTGCAAACGTTTTTAAATGCAACGCTTGCGGTGCTTCCTATACCTGGAAAAATGCTCTCAAACGGCACCACAACAAATGTCGTGGTGTAACATCGTCGACGGTTAAGCTTATACATCCGTCCGCAGCAAAGTACTTTAACTGTGGGTCTTGCGGTATCACTTTTACGAGAATGGACAGCTTACAGCGACACAAGGAAAAACAGCATGGTATGTTATTAAGCAGTAAACGTTCAGCTCCGCCAGCTGTTAAAGGGTCTTGTACGAAACAACCACGAATTATGTGTAAAGTATGCGATTTCGAAATGAAAAAAACTACGTATGCCGCACACTTAAGGAGCAACAAACATAAAAATGCATCAGTTACTGCTACTAACGACGATGGTGTAGAAATGGTTAGTACAGCGTTTAACAACCGTATGGATAGCTATCGCATAAAGAACGCCAGTGTCGACGATGGTGTGCCCGAGTTTCTTTGGAAGCAGAAAAGAGCGATTTATTCGATTAATAAATGAAAAAAGAATACAACATACAGCAATAAAAGTCTATTGCGAACTCTACGGCGTTTACACCAAAATGGGGGAAGAGACTACCGATGTGAAATCCTTTAACACAAAAAATGTAGTTAAAACGTCTTCTAGTAATCTGGAAAATATGTACGAGGTTTTAAGCGAAACCATAAGAACAAAATCAGAGGAATTTGAAACATGTGGGTCCGGTTGGTCTTTGGAAAAGGTGCTCTATTTAGAAATAAATATTAATAAGTATAAGCCGATATGAGTTCTAGGTTAAGAATAAAAAATTGTGAATATGTATTTAGAAATGTGGTTTACAAATTTAAACTGTATTAGTAAAAATTGTTTGTAATAAAAAGTTTTAAGAATTGTTTTTAGATTTTCTTTTAGGTATGAGCTGCAGGAAAGTTATAATTTAGAGGGTGTGTGTAAAGTGGTAAGGGGTAGTTCGATTTTAAATCTATTTAGAGATTTGGATTGTGCATAAAATTCTAGACTAACAAGATGTGCTACATGTATAAAAAATTTATAAGGACAGGCAGAAATCGCTACCTGCAAAAAATCTTAAAATTGGAGTAGCTCTCTGGGGGATGGTGCTATGTGAAAAATTTAAAGAGATTTGTGTAGCTGAGAAAATTTTAATATTAATTGATACCAAACAAAGTACATTTATCTCGAAAGATGAGCTAAACAAGATAGAAAGTATGGTGTAACATTAAAAGCGAGTAGTGGTACGGTCGCGGTATGCTCGCTAGAAGGTATGTGTGTAACTTTGTAAGGAGTAGTCCGATTTTAAATCTGTTTGCAGATTCGAATTCTGCGTAAAATTTTAGACTAATTTAATGTATCGCATGACTAAAAAATGTTTAAGGACGGTCGGAAATCGCAACTGGTAAGAAATCTTAAAATCAGGGTAGCTCTCTGGGGGATGATGCAATCTAAAAATTCCTAGAGATTCGGGTAGCTGAGAAAAATCTAATGTTAATTAATACCAAACAAGATAGGTTTATCTCGAAAGATGCATTGGTTAGACGAAGAAAACTATTTTGGTTCAGAATGTTAGCGGTAAAAAAATCTTAAAATGAGGGTAGCTCCCTGGGGGGTGATGCAATCTAAAAAATTCTTAGAGATTCGGGTAGCTGAGAAAAATCTAATATTAATTGATATCAAACAATGTACATTTATCTCGTGGGTGGAAGTGTGGAAAAAGATTTATCTCGCGGGTGGAAAGAATGCGGGTGTGACGTAATCAAAATGGTTGGGGGGTGTCCGAGCAAGGCGGAGAGCAAGGCGGAGCAAGGCGAAGATTCATCTCTCTCATTTCCTCCTTATGGAAATTTACATGTAAATTTGGTCCAGATGTGGGTGCAAATGAGGATGCTGGGGGAAATGTGGCGGCAGGAGCCCCAATTATGCTCTACTTCTATTGTATTACGCTTATTTTATACACTGTCACGACTATAACATAAGAAAAGTGTGACGTAATTGTCATGTTTACTAGTTATGTATTTGTCGAATCGAACACCTTAGTTTTAATATTTTCCAAATTGTTGAGATATGTGCGTAATGCAATCGTTGTGTATCAGTTCATTCGACAGAGGTTACATAATCCATTTGGTGTTTTTTCTTAAATGGGGATTTTTTATTTCAGCATATGACAACAAACACTTATTGTTACGTAAATCTCAGACATGTACTGCATCTGAAGTTTGTTGTATCTTGTAGAACATCAACTGAACAGTAAAAGCATTTCCTTTTCATGTTGTTACTCTGTTTAAGTAATAAGATCTTTAGTTGTTTCCTGTACTCTGAACAGTCAATCTTATCTGTGAGTTTTTCTGTTCCATTATCATTGATGAAAAATATATAACAAAAACATTACAGTTATAACTGTCCTCTTGACGCACATGCTGTAATGTTGTTATCACTTGCCAAGTATATGTGTTGCTTTTGTCTTTTTTATAAAGAAAGCGTAAAAATTGTTTTAGTAGTACCTGCATAAACATAAGTTCACCGTCCGAACGATCTAAAACAGTCAACACTTTTAAAGAAAAATTAGCTCCTACTAAAATAAAGTGCCTGCCAGATTGTGTTCCAGTAGCCACGGACATTAAAACTTTATCTTTCGTTATGACAATGGAATCTGCAAACTCTTGATCGTAGTCTACTTTTCCAAAAAATCAAATTTATAAAGGAATGGATCCTGATTTTTTCTTGCATATGGACATTTGATTTCTACCACGCCGTCTTTGTCAATTAGTCCATCTGGTGACGCGGCAAAATATTTATACTCCTTGTGGTCCACCAAACCACGTAGTTGGTATTTTGAGCAACGATCTTCAAATACTCGTTTAACCCTTTCTTCTCATTCAATATGCCGTACCGTATAGCAGGCGTATTGGGTTGTTTCTGAAGAAGAGTTTTTACAATTTTCGAATAACCGCTTTCATTACTTTTGCATATTTTCCCAAAATTGCTTGCAGTTAGTGGAATTTTGCGTTCTGTGTACCAATCGTTGATTTGTTTTTAAGTACATGTTTTTACTGCTATCCCAGCTAGTTCCTGTGGCGTTGCCGACATTAACTCTCATTAAAAATTCTGATATTTTATGTACGAATTGTATCAATCAAAGGCATTTCTTGGTTAGATTTTCTGTAGAGACACAACTTACACAAAAAGTCTGCGCAGAAGCTATGTTTAGTATCTTCACAGCGTTGGTGATACCAGCGATTGCAGACATCGCATTGCACCCATAAATTCATGTCGTGTAACTTTAATATTTACCTACCGCGTGAGGGTATCCAATTAATAATAAATAATAAATGGGAAGGACCTCTAACACTATAGTACCCTCACGTTTCGGGACATTGCTTCGCAGCTACTGCAGTCGGTGAGAAGGGGAGGTTCATTAAACAACAACACACTAAGACAAAATTCCAATTGTTTTATTAAACGGCCTACTAACTACCTTAACCTAATTACATATGCATACAAAATTATACAGTGATTAACAATATTTACAATAGGGCGCCACCATGGGAATTAAACGGCCCATGGACCGATCGCGGTAATAGCGCTTGTCGCACTTTGTTCGTGGCGATGAACTAAAATTGCAGGACAGAAAATACGTCACTTCACAGGAACAAATGTTATTAAGTCTCCGGCTAGCACAAACACAACTTAACTAAACAATTCTAAAGTCCTTATTTTATGAATATTAACAACAGTTCTGGGTGCAAACACCCCAATACATATAATTAATTAACGCTACCGTAGTCTAACTAACTTACATACTGAAACGACCTTCCTGTTAATCCCGGGGTCATCAATAACAGGAAAAACACGACCTTCACACGGGTCAAATAGTACAATAACGGAATTCGTGGCTTAGTTATTACAAGCCTCGGACAACGTCGAAACACAATAAAATAAGAAACCCTTCAAAAGAGGCGGTCTTTAACAAAAACCTAACGGGATAAAATTACTGGAACGGAGATTTAACCCGAAGTTGTATGTTATGAAAGTCGACAGATATTGTATTTAAACAAATAAATGACTTATGATGCATAACACAGCTTTGAGTTCATAGTAATACCATATATAATAATTACTTACTCAGAAAAATAAACTAACTTTGAACATAACGGCACGCACTTGAATTCAGAGAAATAAAACACTTACTCAATCTTGCAAGTCTGCGAGCTTCAGACTCTAACGCGTCTGGAAATAAATAACCCCGATTACCACCGGCTGGCATCCTTATATACATTTAAGTTAATTGAAAAATAACCCCTTTCTTGGCCCTCATACTCGGCTTAGGATACGCCGGTCGTAAATCTTTAAGATTAATTAAACTGCCCATTGCACTTAAGATAGCCACACAAGTAGATCTCGGAACTAATTTTAGTTGGGTGCTCCGCTAATTGAAAAATTGCTTCAGACCACCCTGACATAAATAGGATCCCAAAACATGATTGACATCTAATCATAGATAGCAACTAATCTGACATGTTTAGTGCCCTTAAAGTAAGTGCCTTTAGAAAACTGATTGACTCTTGGATTAGATCTTCCTGGAAACTTCGCTAGGACGCTACTTGGGTAGTCTTGAAGCGGTTAGCTCCAAGACCTTCATTCTAATAATTAGAATGCTAAAATTAAACTAGAAAATAACTATTTTTAGAAATCATAGAACTAATTAGAGCGTATTAAAACAGTATGTTACAGTCGTCTCCAGCTCCGTGACCACAATATCCACATTGAGCAAACTCATCGTCGTCTTCAGGATAGACAACCCCTTTTTCATAAATGTTTTTTCCAAATTGTAGATAGCGACCGTCAAAATGTATACTTTGGTTTTTTAATTTTTATATTCCACTGTTCTTGCAAATTTTTTCATTTGTAGGATCTTTTGTTAATTGTGTTTTTTTAATTTTTATTTCAATTTCAATATTTAAAGCAATAACCTCTTAATTTTCTTATGAAGTGTGTGCAATTTATATTGGTTCGTGCTTTTAAAATATTGCGTTTTAGTTGACCGAAGTAGTTTTCTATCGGTGCATTTGTAACCCTATCGACTTTTTGCAACATTAACCTACTCGAAAGACTGCGGAAGGGAAGATATTTTGTTAATATTACTTTAAAATATTCGGGATTATATAACACGTTTTCTTCAACAATACAGCGCTCCTGTAAATTATGTTTTTAATTAATTTGTTAAAATGTATATAGAACGGACTTGATGTATATAATGTTTCTCATTCTTGCTTATGTGGTTGTATATTTTCAATTTCAGAACATCCTGCGCCATAAAAATTAATGTCATTCTCCGACTGAGATTTCAAATAGCGTATGTTTCGTTGTGCGTGATGTACCTCTGAATTGTTGTACTTTGTATTCAATAACACATACGTATTAAATACAAATATTTCAAAATCTTTAATAGATTGTAATGTAATGGTCATTATAATTTGAATAAGGGCCGCTTTACTTGCGGCCACGTCCCCAATGCTCCACCCGGAGGTACCACACTGGGTTTAAACGCGAAAATAATCGTGCTTCTTATTAATCCCAACTTCACAATTAATCCACCTTAAATAAAAATCTAAACAAAAATCTAACAAACCTAAAATCTAACAAACCTAACAAACCTAACAATCTAACAAACCTAAAAATCTGACAAACTGAAACAAAAACTAAAAACAAAAACTAAAAACAGGGCTCAAACAATGGTATCTCTAGCGCCGACTTTGGAGTGTACCCGATCAACAAGACACAAGCAAAAATGAGAGGGGGAGGGATCCGTAATACCGGATAGCAGACGCCGGCTCTGCTTACCAGTGCGACCTGAAGGGTCGTCTTAAAACTATCCAAATCTAGATAACTAATTTAAATCCATCCCTAGCTTTCCCTATCATTCCCTAACTGATTTATATTATGATTACAATCTTCACAATTCTACTCTTCCTTCCCAAATATATACTGCAACCAAAATGGCGACAGAACGTCAAACAAAACAAATATGCCACAAAATACTACAATACATGCTAATAAATATAAAGTGTAAATATAAAATATAAATAAATATAATTATATAAATATATAAATAAATGTCTAATAAGTGTTAAGCATATAGCAGTGCACAAAATAGCAAAAGCATCACCCTATTTATCAGGTGCACTCGAACAAGCATCATGCCGGCTAGCGCCATTATACACAAAACGTGCTTGTTAAATTATTTTAAAAACTACTAATTAACGTAAATCAATGCTTGTGCGAGTACAGTCGCCACAATTTAAGTCTTACCTCGATAATAAAATTTTCCAGCATCCGAAGATCTGGTCGTCTGCCTACATCTAACTGTAACTTACTTCTAAGGGGAAGATGGGGTGCACTGCTAAAGTCCTGGTGGGTATGCACTAAATGTTCGGGGGGGGGATCACAATCACTATCACTATCACTTCACTTTCAAGTCCTGGGGGGGGATGCGCGGTTTCACTCTATTTTATTATCTTTGTTTATTTTATTGATTTAATTTAATGAGGGTTTCTGATTTATTTGTTATTATTTATTCCCGATTTCCCGTTTTCCGCGCATAATTATGAAGATAGGCAGTGATTGTATTAATGGTGTGAGGGTTTCTCGTGCATATTGGACGTTTGGGTATAATTATCATGTTATTTTTATTTTTATTTTATTTTTTTTTTAATATCAGGTTTTGGTTATATCTATGCTTGTATCCTTACTCACGCCAAGTCAATCTAAAATTTTTCAATCCTCCTACCAACCCCACCGAATTTTACACGCGGTTGTCATTGTCTAATCTCGCGACCCCTTCCGCGAATTTTTTTAAGGCTGTCCAGAACGCCTTCTGGTTAACCACTTCCCCGACTTCCTCTAGGCTTTTTGGCCATGCCAGACCTAGGATAGCTAGTTTGCTAGCGGCCAACCCTCGATTTGCCGCTTCAAGCGGGCAGTCGAAGAGGACGTGCTCTGCGCTTTCCGCGCCCTCACCGCATTCACAGCGGTCGTTGTTGGTTAGACCGAACCTTTGTAAATACGCCTTCAAGGCGCCCTGCCCTGTTATCAACTGAACCATTTTATGATCGAGCTTAACTTCGATCCTACCTCTAGCTTCTAAGCTCGGTATGAATTTGTGGGTTAACCTGCCCGTGGCAGCGTTGTTCCACCTCTCTTCCCATTGTCGAATTGATTTTTCACGCAGCTTTCTTTTAATTAAAGACCTCGGTATCGACGAATGTGATATCCGAAAGTCTCCCGTCGCGGCCTCTTTAGCTAATTCGTCAGCCCTATCGTTTCCTACGTTACCATTGTGCGACCTGACCCAACAGAATTTTAAACGTCGAAACTCGAGCGCCGTACGCGCTATCCTCCAGACGTCCGCTTGGAGGTCTGTCGAGGTGTTCATGTTAGTTAATGCCGTCAGCGCTGATTTACTGTCGCTGATTATATAATACTCGTCTCTGCCCGTGTGATTTATTACGTAATCGATAGCCTCTCGTATGGCTACCAATTCGCACTGGAAGATAGTGCTCCAGTTCGCGAGTTTGGTTTGAAACCGAAACACCTCCCTTTCCTGCTTAAACACGACAAACGCCGCGCCTGCTTGCCCATCGTCCATACGTGAACCGTCCGTATAAATTCTGATACCCATCGCGTCCTCATCACCTACGACAAACTCGATTCCTCTAATATCAGCCGGGTGCCCCAACTCAGATATAACGATCTTTCTTGCAATTTCCCTATTACCAAGATTAAGATCTTCGATAATTTCGCGCCCTTTTCCTATATTTATTAATCGCCTATCTCTAATCTCCCTAACGACATATTCGATAGGGAGAGTCCTACTGATCACCAGGACAGCCTCCATGGAGGTGGTCCTGTACGCCCTCGCCGCTTTTACCGCGGTGATGCGTTGTACGCTCGTCAATTGACGCATCTCCCGGACTTTACAACCTTCTGCCTATACAGAAGCTGCGTACAGTATTGCCGGCTCAATTGCTCCGGTATAAACCGTCCTCAGCGATTCGCCCCTGAAACCCCACTTTATTTTAGCCGCCGCCATCATTTTATTTGATATTTCGCGGCCCTTACTTTTTACGTATTGTACGTGCGCTTTCCAATTTAATTTATCGTCGATCTTGACGCCGAGGTAGGTAATACAATCTTTAAACGGGATTTTCTCCCCTCCTAGCACTAGCCTAGGAGGTCTCTGTCCTGGTTTCGTGCCGAAATAAAGCGCCTCTGACTTTGCCGTGTTAAATTTTAATTTTACCGCCTGCGACCATTCGTGTAATTTATTAAGCGCCTCGTTCGGTTTTGTGCGCATATCCATTAACAATCTCGGTCTTACAATTAAAAGCGTGTCATCCGCAAACCCAACGATTGAGCATCCTGCGGGCAACTTGACCCTAAAGATGCTCTCATACAACAACTTCCAAAATGTGGGACCAGAACATGACCCCTGCGGGCATTCCCTTTCCACCTCACGCGACAGAACTTCACCCGGAATTTCAACCTGTGCCAATCGCCCCGAGAAATAACTCTTGACCAAAGACATCAAGTTTCGCGGACAACCCCTACGATCTAACTCGCAAACGATTAATGGCCACCAGGCAGCATCAAATGCTCCTGAAATGTCCAAAGCAACAACGACACAGTACTCTTTAGCATCTCTGGCTTGCTTAATTTCCCCGACAACAAACTCTAAGGCGTCGATAGTCGACTTGCCCTCTATGAAACCAAACTGTCAGTTATTAAAACCGCCGCTGTCTCGCACTAGGTGCTCAACAAGCGTAGTCATAACGCGATCTAAAACATTCCCCAGCACCGGTAGCAAGCTAATTCGACGATAAATGTAATGGTCAGCGCTATCACTTCTTTAAACAACGGTGTCTGAACATTATTTGTCGACAAACCATCCAAATCTTTTGAAATAATTTTCATAAAATGAGCACTAAAAAGATGAATGCTTATCAGATTTTTTCTTGAAATTTATTATTGTCAATCACAAGTGTATACGTTTTATGTAAATATTCATATACAGTACACCTGTTAAAAGCTTAACATGCAGCATGTATATTGGGAAAATCAGTGACCAATCTAGAGAAGCATGGAAAATAATTATTTTCCTCGCAAAAATAGCGAAAATCATTAAACAATTTAAAAATTGTATTTGAGCTGTGCACAGACGATATCAATGAGAATATTGGAAATACTCGACCAGAATTATGTATTTGTATAACCGCGGAATAAAATATATTCTTTTTGTATTTTCCAATGGACTCTTCACAACACTTCCAGTGGCATCAAAATAAATAATTGGTTGACCTTCAGCGGAATTTTGGGTTTTTAGTACATTTAACTGCTGCAGGCTATACAATTTAACGCAGAAAGGTATACTCACTTCCTTGATGTATTCCGGATGATCCAGCTGCATTAAAACTATATCCAAAAATGCATGTCTACTTCTATCTAAAGAAGACGGTGCTTCGGATCTGATTTTTCTAAGTGTTGAGTCGGACTTTATTGTTTGTAAGTTTTTACCAGTTTTTAATACAGTTTAATTGCACTCTATCAAAGATTGCTTTTTAAACTTAAATAGTTTTGCCTTGAAAAGGCTTTTTTTTTTAAAATACCTCTTTCGGTCCCAAGAACATGTTGGGTTAAGAAGTTTGGATAACAAAAGTTATTCGAAGTACTATAGACGCTAGCTACCACATTCGTTACTATAATTATAAATCTTTTGCATTTGTAGTTACTAATTTTAAGTGTAACATAAGTATAGTTCGAAAGTTGGTGCGTGCAGATGTGGAAAAACAATCAAATATCAAAACAAATATTGGACACTAAAATTTCGATTATAAATAAAGACTTCTGTAAGTACAAATAATTTCCGAACAAGTTTTAGACAACTTTTATTTGCATTTTAACGCCAGTTCTGGGAGGGAAGTGACAAACTTTGGGGTACAATTAGGGGGTTTTTGAGAAATTTATAACGAATAAAATTCCAAATTCGTAATCGAATTTGACTGGAACATTAATATGTTTTTACAATTTTTGGAACTATTGGACAAAGTGTAACGTATATAAGTGACTTAAATAACAAAAGCGAGAAAACGGGCGTTCAAAATAGTTTGAGCGATTTCCGGGGCGCTTATTTAAAACGTGCAAGGACACAAGAACATACTTCACAACCGGTAGTGACCTCATTACAACAATAAATATTAATATCCGCATAACAACGTTTAAATAAACAGCGAAATTAGGAAGAGTGCCAAGGGCAAATAACACAACTATTTATATTATTTAAATCAGCATTTTTTATCGGTTATTATACTATTACATTCCTTCAGTATAACAAATAACAATTGCATAGCGAAACTAGGATATAGTGCCAAGGACAATAAACTTTATCATTAATAAGTACATTTCCGCATTAATACGATACCATCGCATTCTCTAAAGTGAGTGTAAGGTCGTGACAGTGCAGATGTAACAACGTTCTGAATGTTTTCTTCAGCATTTAAGAATATAATTACTATATTCTAACGTAACAATTTTCTACGAGCAGAACATAGGATAGTCTAAAATAGTGCTTTTATGATAGTTTAGTATAACGCTTTTATTGCGTATTACGGACTTTTGTCATTTCATTTGTTTTTTAATTAAATTTAAATAACTTAATGATAGATAAAATCACATCAGACAGCTAGAGTAGAAGATGCCTACTCAACATTCCCCCAAAGTTTACCTTGGGGATAAAACAACACCAGATCTTAACTTAAACTCACATCCTTCACTACATACCACCTCGACATCACCAATGCAGCTTGATGCTGCTATTCAAAGTCAAATAAGCGTCGTACTAAAACCCTCTGCCCACCCACCAACTACCGAAATACCACGGAACAAAAGATTGAGATGAAGCCCCAGCTACAACAACCCGGAAGATATGAAACAGTCTATCTTAGAGCACCTAGAAAACCTAGGGACGAACCTTCTTAACTTTATTGACAATGAACTAGACTCAAGTAACTGCCTTCGAGTAGGAACCCATAAAACCCTTAGAGATAAGATAATAAAATTAATATATCTACAAGCCGAATTAACCGGCGAACATAAATTTATAAAATAACAAAAAACAAAACAACTACAAAACAACATAATCGAAACTAAAGTAAAAAACAGCTATCTGAAACAACAATCAATGCTCAATCCAACTATGTCTTCAAACACGTACGCAAACGTGACGGCAATGCCAACACAGACATACGCCAGTGCTGTAGCACAAAAACCGAAAGCTCTAAAACAAGACGCAATTTTAAAAGCGATCTCGAACCAAAATACAACGGTGTTCATAACGTCAAAACGTGGTGAAACACCTAGACAAATTCAAGAAATTTTTTCAAAAACAGTAAATCCACTGAAAGACAAAATTAAAATTAAAAACATGCGAACAACCAACAAAGCAGTAATTATAGATACTGATAACGAAACCGAGGCAAACAAAATTTTAAACCATGCAACCCTATAACAAACCCTAAATTGCGAAAAAACACACAAGAAAAAACCCCTAGTTATTATATACGACATACCAACGTACCTGAAAGATCAGGACGTGACAGATTTAATTTATACTCAAAACCTTGAACACCTAATTAACAGAGAGGATTTTAATAGGGACTTTCAACTTAGTTTCAAAACAGGACCGAAAAACAAACCGACTCAACATAATGTTGCGACAGTAAGTGGCAAAGTGAGGAATATATTAATAAATCTAGGGAAACTCTATATCGAATATCGCTGTGTTACAGTGAAAGACTTTTTAGTAGTACCCAAATGCCTACGATGTCTCGATCTAGGACACGTCACGAAACATTGCACACGCACCACCGATACATGTGGACACTGTGGGGAAGAAGACTCCATGCACAAAAAGGGCAGACTGCCCCAAGCACGGACAACCCTCAGTTTGCATACCATGCTTAATACGTAACAAGAAGTGCGCTTCTAACTCTAAAGATTGCTCAACCCACAAAATGTTAATGGACAGACTCATACAAAAAACCGATTATGGACAGTAAACCTAACCAAACTAAACACAAACAACCCTCACAAATTCAAAGGGACAACGCAAGGGCAATCACGTATCGACAAAATCTTCAACAAACAATACAAGAGAACACGCACACAGACAAAATAGTAACACACCCACAAACGGAATACGAACCTACACTCACACACAACATTTTCACACAAACACAAGCAACAACCAGAATGCAGCATAAACACCTATTACCCCTAATGTACGACGGAAAGATCAGAATTGGTCAAATAAATGCCATGCACTGTGCAACTGTCATGAAAGAGCTTAGACAACTAGCTGAAACCTTACGATTACATGCACTTTTTATACAGGAACCTTATCTGGTGCATGGGAAGATTCCAAGCATGCCAGTCAGGGCAAGACAAATATACATACAGGTAGAAACCCACAAACGGCAGTGGTCATTTTTGATCCCACATTGACAATCACGACAATCCAACGATACAACGAAGAACACTACATGTCTGGAGGTCTCAAACGGTCGGATTGGAAAGTGGATCTTAGTAACAAGCTACTTCCAGTACAGACTGGATCCCCAGCCGTACATAAACAACATACGCAACATATTACACACTTGCAATAACAAACCAATAGTTATTATGGCTAACGTAAATGGAAAATCTCCGATGTGGCACAGTTCCCTCACGGACGAACGCGGAGAACTAGTCGAAAACTTGATTAACGAACTACAACTCGAAGTAATCAACCTTCCTAATAACCTATTTACATACAACCCCTATGCAAGAACAGGAACAAACATAGACGTTACACTGACAAATGGGCTGGGGTACAACTACATACAAAACTGGCAGGTATTAGAACATCAAACTGTTAGTGACCACAACCTAATCACGTTCAACATTGACATGACAACCAGGCCATTTGACACACCACAAAACTTCACCAATGTACAACGATACAAAATACGAAATGCAAAATGGAACAAACTGAGGGACACATTTGTACTTCCACAAAATATAAGATCAGATGAAAACGTTTACGAGTATACAAAACTACTCACCAACACAATTAGACGCACAATGGAGCAAGTGCTCCCAAAACAACGGAAAACACGACACACAAAAACAATTCAATGGACAAGACGCTTACAAAACCTAAAAAAGGAAACACAGCGAGCGAGAAAAGCTACCAAAACTCCCTAACACCGGCCGAGAGAGCATACCACCTAACAAATTATCGACAATTAAAAGACATATACCAAAAAGAACTGACTGACATGAAGAGGAGGTCATGGGAATTATTCGTGAAAAGACACTTACAAACTGACGCCTGGGGAAAACCCTATAAAATCACTCAGGGTAAAATCAAACCACCGATGACTTATTCGACTTTAATAAAACAAGACGGTACATACACAAAAGACTGGGGTGAAACTGCGACATTACTATTACAAACACTTTTGCCTGATGACAACGTTCAAGACGACACTAACGAACAACAACTCAGACGACAGGAAGTAATCGACAAAAACCACGTAGGTAACCGATCCTGGAACAAACAAGATGACAACTTAGATCCTTTCACAGAAGACTAAGTGAGATACGCACTATGCCAATCGAAGAGCAGGAAAGCACCTGGACCGGACGGAATTCTTGCGGAGATTGGCATAGCGCTACAAAATAAATTAACACCGACGCTAACAACACTGTACAATGAATACATACGACAAGCTGTTTTTCCGAACATCTGGAAACAGGCGAATGTCGTGATTATACCTAAAGGGAAAGGTAAAGACCCCAAACAACCGGGCTCTTACCGACCCATATGCCTTTTGAACACGCTAGGAAAAACGTATGAAAAACTATTATGTAAACGAATGCAGGACCACAGACAAATCACAGGAGTACATCCAAGAAAATACGGCTTTACAGAAAACAAATCGACCGAGGACGCAATAAACCAAGCAATACAAACCATCAAGCAATCACACAAAAAATACGTCCTATTAATATTAGTGGACATAGAAGGCGCAATTAATAACCTTTGGTGGTCTTCACTTTTTACAAGACTTACGACCATAAACTGTCCATCACAACTATACCACTCTTTGAGGAGCTACTGCAGGGACAGGTATGTAACCCTACAAGGCACGGAGAGCATTACCAAACATATAAATAAAGGTTGCCCGCAGGGGTCCATATGCGGGACCCTATTTTGGAATATTGTAATGGATGAACTCCTGGATAAGCTGGACACCGTTGACGAAGTGTTGTCGACGATTGCATACGCCGACGACATCTTGCTGGTGGTTGAAGGCAATTCCAGAAGGGAAATCAAACGTAAAGCTAACATCGCTCTAGCCCAAACACAAAGTTGGTGCAAAACCAACAAAATGACCATAACACTACAAAAAACTACATACCTTGTGATGAAGGGAACCCTGGCAAGGGACCCCACCATCAAACTAGACGGTGTAAATATAAGTAGAACACAAAATAAAAAATATCTGGGCTTAACATTAGACGAAAAACAGAATAACTCTGCACATATAAACAGCGTCTGTGCAAGTGCAACTTCTGCAATGCAGAACATTGCAAACATGTACAAAATTATACTAATTCAATCCAACCTTTTAGTAACCTGGGCAAACTTAAACACAAATTAACATTTCAAACACACTTCACACACACACACACACACACTTCACACACGCGCGCGCGCACACACGCACGCACGCACACACGCCCCCCCCTCCCCACAAACACACACACACTCACAGACAGACACAGACACACAGATACAGACACAGACACAGATACAAACACACAGACACAGACACAGTCACAGACACAGACACAGACACAGACACAGACACCGACACGGACACGGACACGGACACGGACACGGACACGGACACGGACACGGACACGGGCACGGGCACGGGCACGGGCACGGCACGGACACGGACACGGACACGGACACGGACACGGACACGGACACGGACACGGACACGGACACGGACACGGACACGGACACGGACACGGACACGGACACGGACACGGACACGACACAGACACAGACACAGACACCGACACAGACACAGACACAGACACAGACACAGACACAGACACAGACACAGACACAGACACAGACACAGACACAGGACACAGACACAGACACGACACAGACACAGACACAGACACAGACACAGACACAGACACAGACACAGACACAGACACAGACACAGACACAGACACAGACACAGACACAGACACAGACACAGACACAGACACAGACACAGACACAGACACAGACACAGACACAGACACAGACACAGACACAGACACAGACACAGACACAGACACAGACACAGACACAGACACAGACACAGACACAGACACAGACACAGACACAGACACAGACACAGACACAGACACAGACACAGACACAGACACAGACACAGACACAGACACAGACACAGACACAGACACAGACACAGACACAGACACAGACACAGACACAGACACAGACACAGACACAGACACAGACACAGACACAGACACAGACACAGACACAGACACAGACACAGACACAGACACAGACACAGACACAGACACAGACACAGACACAGACACAGACACAGACACAGACACAGACACAGACACAGACACAGACACAGACACAGACACAGACACAGACACAGACACAGACACAGACACAGACACAGACACAGACACAGACACAGACACAGACACAGACACAGACACAGACACAGACACAGACACAGACACAGACACAGACACAGACACAGACACAGACACAGACACAGACACAGACACAGACACAGACACAGACACAGACACAGACACAGACACAGACACAGACACAGACACAGACACAGACACAGACACAGACACAGACACAGACACAGACACAGACACAGACACAGACACAGACACAGACACAGGACACAGACACAGACACAGACACAGACACAGACACAGACACAAACATAGACACAGACACAGACACAGACACAGACACAGACACAGACACAAACATAGACACAGACACAGACACAGACACAGACACACACACAGACACACAACACACACACACACACATAAACACACAAAACACCTCTTTTCAACATCTGAATTTCCGGCTGCCGATGGTCCGGACTGACAAGGCAATGCCCGTTGTGAGTTCTTCCTTGACGACTGAGATATCCGGCTGCCGATGGTCCTGGTCCTAGAGAGGGAACGTAACACGGACCAACATCACACACAACACACATACACACAACCATCCCCCCCCCACACATACACACATAACACATGATGGTTACTTTCTGTGGGGAAGCCAGGTCTGCTTAAAATTTAGGTAGCAGACTACTGAAACGTTGGAACAAATAAATAAATAAATAAATTTGTAGTTACTATATTTACATATACCTAAGATGTGTATGTTGTCTTTCTTTCTGAATCTTACGTTTTTGAAAATAACTATACAGGTGTTGTTGACATATTTTTTCAAACGATTTCTGAAACAAGATTACCATTTCGATAGATAAATTCCAAATTTTGCTGCCTATACTAAATTGCTCTTCAAAATAAATGTAAGAATTCTTTATGCATCTAACAGAATTTGATTTTTCAGCATTTCTGCAATTTACTGGTAATATGTTTTGGTCTTTAGCTGGACTAGATAGATCCATAATTTGCTTTGGAACGTCAAAAGCTTCAGGAATGATGTTAATAGTTTTAGCAATTTCAACATCAGGATTATCTAGTGCTATTTCATGAGAATTACTAGTATACTTAGAGTCTGTATGCACCTTTGTATAACTTTCTAATTAATTTAGTTCGAAATCACTTATTTGATTCTGTATAGAATGCTTGAAAGAATTGACTTTTTTATTGCCAAATGGCGTTGAACAGTATATGGAGCCCAGACAAACGTCCGAATGAACTACTTTTATTTCATTTGATTGTGTACATACCTTTTGCCTTAATGTCACCCTTTCCGATATATAAATTTACGATTTTTAAGTGAATTTTTCGTCAAAAACGCTTTACACACGTCACAATACATAGACCTTTGTTCTCTCCAAAAAGGACTCACGTTTGCACAATTGATAGATTTTTCTGTTAAGAATGACTGTATAGTTGCACCAGCTATTACGGATTTTGTTAAATTTAAAAAATTTTGGAATTTGACTACTAAGTTCCTTAAAATATTGGTTGAAATTAAAATTTGTATGTATTTCTCTAAATTCTAGATAAGAAACCATACTCGGCACCTTTTAGAGAATATATAATGTTTTGTATATAAGCTTCACTTAGCGGATCTTCTAATTTAAAGTAAGGGACGTGTTTATTAATGCATTCAAATATTATGCTAAACAGTTTGTTCTTTGAAATAAACTTAAAATTCATGAGTCGTGATTAAGTTCAGCAAAATCAATAAATAAAGGTACGTTAAAATAACAATAAAAGTTCACCACCAAAATACTATGCACTTAAATAAGTTGTTAAGAACTTCTGAAGAACAAAACTTAAACTACTATTTCAAACAAATGAAAAATACTTTACACTACGGCGAATGAATCAAACGTTATATTGAATTCTCTTCTTTTGGTAAGGTCGACAAATTGGGGACGAAACGTAATCAGCTACTAAGCCAGGTATCTTCTCGGAATAATATAAAAGTTTACGCTTACTTTTCAAAATAAAGGTAAGCACAAACCAAAAGTCAATTCTAAAAGTTCAAAATTATTGTGTAATGAAGATAATTCGAATGGTAAACTAAGCCATTAGTCAATATATCTACAATAGTTCCCTATGCCTAAGAAAAACGAAAATAAGGCAAACATGTAAAGCGAGAGTAAAATTCCATATCAGGTAGTTAAAATTTTTAGCTTTAGGGGTTCGATTGAACAGTTATTGATGTCTTAGTACAACTGACTGGTTGCTCACTAAATCTAACATACCAGGATTGAATAGAAATTTAATGAACTTAAGCTGCTACAAATGATTAGAAACTATTTAATTGAAGTATTTTTTAGACGGTTTGTCAGTGATATTCCTTTTTGTCGGTCATAGATAAGATAATGCACATGCAATTAGCTTGGTTTTATCCTGACACTCTATTTCTTTTTACCAGATTTTCAACTTTTCAGTAAAATATTAAGTAATCTAGTATTTGTAATTTGGCGCCATTTTGACCACTTAGACGGCTGGTCAGTGATTTTCTTTTTTTGTCGGTCGTGGATGCAGATGTATTTAGCTTCGTTTTATCCTGGCATTTTATTTCCTTCTCCCAGATTTTCAACTTCTCGGTAAAATATTAAGTAATGTAGTATTTATAATTTGGCGCCATTTTGACCACTTAGACGGCTGGTCAGTGATTTTCCTTTTTGTCGGTCGTGGATATAGTTAATGCAGATGTAATTAGCTTGGTATTATCGGGCACTCTATTTCCTTCTACCAGATTTTCAACTTTTCAGTAAAATATTAAGTAATCTAGTATTTGTAATTTGGCGCCATTTTGACCACTTAGACGGCTGGTCAGTGATTTTCTTTTTTTGTCGGTCGTGGATGCAGATGTATTTAGCTTCGTTTTATCCTGGCATTTTATTTCCTTCTACCAGATTTTCAACTTCTCGGTTAAATATTAAGTAATCTAGTATTTATAATTTGGCGCCATTTTGACCACTTAGACGGCTAGTCAGTGATTTTCCTTTTTGTCGGTCGTAGATATAGTTAATGCAGATGTAATTAGCAGTGTATCTCCTTCTACAAGTTTTTTCAACTTTGTGTTATTTGCGTTTAGGGTATTTTAAAATTTTTGAAAAATGCGACAATAATTTTGTCTGCATGCTATATATACGACCAAGACTAATCAACCGGTATAAATCTGTTTTGCCAAAGGATATTCAGCATAAATAGTAAGCAAATTTTATATTAATTTTACCTACCCCACTGAACCTTTGTGTGTTTCCGCCGATTTGTCTGCTGAAATGTGTCTGTTAAGTTCACGCCGATACAACAAAATACGCCTCACTAAAGATCGATTATTAAAAGTTCGGTCAAAGAAAAAAAAAGAAGACCGAACCTGCAAATAAAAGGATTAACAGTAGATGTTTTTTACAGATCCTGGAACCACATTTCCACCAGCATCCACATTTCCACCAGCATCCATATTTCCACACACATTTTACATGTAAATTCCCATAAGCAGGAAATGAGGAGATTCATCTCCACATTTCCACACACATCTTGACCAAATAGTTTTCTTCGACTAACCATTTTTCATCTTTCAAGATAAACCTATCTTACATTTTTATCTTTCGAGATAAATGAGCATCCTCATTTGCTCCCACATCTTGACCAAATAGTTTTCTTCGACTAACCATTTTTCATCTTTTGAAATGAACCTATCTTGTTTGGCATCAATTAATATTAAAATTTTCTCAGCTCCCCGAATCTCTAGGAATTTCTTAGATTGCATCATCCCCCCAGAGAGCTACCCCAATTTTAAGATTTTTTGCTGGTAGCGATTTTATGGTCGTCCTTATAAATTTTTTAACCATGTGACACTTCAAATTAGTCTATAATTTTACGCAGAATCCGAATCCGCAAACAAATTTAAAATCAGACCACTCCTTACAAAGTTACACTTTTAAAGGCTCCGAGCCTCTACATTTTTTTGCTCTATAAGCAAACCTATCAAATAGTTTTCTTCGACTATCCATTGCATCTTTCGAGATAAACTTATCTTGTTTGGTATCAATTAATATTAGATTTTTCTCAGCTACCTGAATTTCTTAGAATTTCTTAGATTGCATCATCCCATAGGGAGCTTCTCCAATTTTAAGATTTTTTTGCTGATAGCGATTTCTAACTGTCCTTATAAATTTTTTAGCCTTGCAACACATCAAATCAGTCTAGAATTTTATGCAGAATCCAAATCTGCAAACAGATTTAAAATAGGATTACACCTTACAAAGTTACACTTTTAAAGTCCTAAACCTCTAAATTTTGCTCTTTGCTCTATAACCTAACAAATAGCTTTCTTCGACTAGCCATTTTTCATCTTTCGAGATAAACCTATCTTGTTTGGTATCAATTAATATTAGATTTTTCTCAGCTACCAGAATCTCTAGGAATTTTTTAGATAGCATCATCCCCAAGGAACTACCCCAATTTTAAGATTTTTTTATCAATGTCGATTTCTAATCATCTATCGTTTTTAATATCTAGAATCCTTTAACCAAACACTTAGCGGTATCAACACAAAGAAATTAAGCACGCAAAAGTTTAATAATTTATTTTATCCGATTTACAGTTTAATAAACTAATTGAATACAATATTTACAAAGTATAACATTATCTTCTTAGTGTAGCCGAATCCAAGCAGGTTAAAGTAACCTGTAACAAAAAAGACATAAATGTGTTTAAAAATACCTATAACAAAATAGAGATTAATGCGCTGTTTAAAAGAGAGGAAACGTTTTTCGGTCAATAAGACTATCGTCGTTAATCTAACAATATGAGAATAATGTAAAAACATTCCAATGTAATGTGTTTTTAATATGTAAATGGGAAGGTCGAGTTTAACGTCATTATAACCCCAAATTACATGCAAAAGCGGTGTATAATAATTTTTACTAATACAGTTTAAATTTTGTAAACCACATTTCTAAATACATATTCACAATTTTTTATTCTTAACCTAGGCCTACCTTTTCCTCGGTTCGGACACTCCATTGTCGACACTGGTGTGTTTTATGCGATAGCTAGTTATAGGTTGTTAAACGCTATGCTAACCATTCCTACACTATCTTTGCCAGTAGCGGTTTTCCAGGTATAGGAGGCACCGCAAGAGTTGCATTTAAAAACGTTTGCATGTACCATTTTAGTACAAAACAAAATCCGCACTATAGGACTCTGGTTAAACTTGTAAGCAAACTAACTTATAACTAAAAGTTTACTCTTGCCTAGCTGCTTTGTGCTCCCTATAGAATGCAAACCGAAGATTGCCGAAGGCACTCGAAGAGTGCACAAGCGCGATCACTAAACCAATTAACTTTAATACCAAGTATTCCGTACTTTCGTAGGTTGTTCATTTCCTAGAACCAAAACTTTTCGCATATTTAAACATTTGATACGATCGATTAACCACTTTCGATTATTCTAACTGGAACCACCATACATTCCGCCGCACCGTTTTTTTAATCCAAGGATCCGATGAGCTTCCACACTAACACCTAACGTATCATTTCTACTATTTGCCGCCGCGCTGACCTAACCTGTCCAGTTCGACTTCGGTCGGATTAAATCCGACTTAAACAAGACAATGTAAGCGATATGGCGGTGTCCAACATATTCGGGTATCTTCGGCAATATTCGCCCCCACTCTGTAGGGTACATAAGCGCAATTTTCGTATTCAATTTAGTATTCGACAGTAGCTAAAACGGTAAACATAGGCGTCTCCAAGGTGATTAACGTTTCTCAACTTCTTGGGAATAAAGTGAAATCAACAAATAAGCGATTTGGATTATGGTTATTGGCAGAAAATATGTGCAACAATAATCTGGTGACAGATATTGGTAATATTTGTTATGTCGAATGCGAACAGATGCTGACTGGCTGACTACACACACCAATTACAGAAACATTTTGTGACAATACAATGTTGGTTAAAATTTGCGGGCTTTCTGACGCCGAACAAACATCTGCAAACAAAAGGATGTTTATCCTAAAAAAGAAATTTGTGGTGCATTTAACTGCTATCTACGAAGAAAGTTTGACCGATTTGTTTCCGCTAGGCATGGTGTTAAAGCTAAGCTTCCGTTTTCTCTGGAAAGCACTAACAAGATGGACCAGAGAGTAATAGAAATTATCGGAAAAAAGACGTCGAATGCATTAATAAAAAATTTCAAAATTCTACATGTGTTCCATACAAAGTGGAACTAGCAGATGTTAAGTTAGAAACTTTATTGGAGGAACTACCAGATATATTAGACGAACTCGAAAAAGATTATTTCTATCTTTTTGAGATGGATGTAACCCAAGATTTTGCTGGCATATTTAGCGAGATGGAGATGTGTAATTATTTAACTACAAACCATAACTTTTGCTACAAAGGCGAATACGAAGAAAAGTGCAATATTATAGTTGACAACAATAAAACTGTGGGAATCGATTGTTTAACATGGCTAACAACCAATGCAAGAATTAAGATATACAACAAATTTGTGTGTCAGATAACAAGTCCTGGTGTTAATAAACAACTTGGCAATCATATACTAGATTTTTACGTTGTCCAGATGTACGTTTAAGGGAAACATTTGCGTCTACTTTAGCCAAAGAACATGGTATTACGCGATTGGAAGCGACAATCTACAACTGTACAATTGGAAGCTATGCCAGTGCGGAACAGGTGTATAAACCCTTAAAAGACTGTTTAACCTTATTGGATGATAGTAAGTTATACTTCCTAAAGGCGCCAATGTACTCGGTACCACTTGCCAAAATGTGGAGTAAGCTATCGGACAAGCTACAAAATAGCTGCTGTTTAGTGTATAATAACCTACTGCAGTACGTGTATCGGGGGAATGGCAATACAAAGAAATTGACGAGCTTGCAAACTAAGTTGTCCGAAAAACCAAAAGAAAGGGAAAAATTGATAAAGTATGTGCTTTCGGCTTTTAGTTTTAACTATTTACATGTAAGTTATTTGGAGATAGTAAAGGAGGAAGACAGCCAAGATAAAATAAAAATCTTACACAGGTGTTACATTAAAGCAGGTAGTACATATTTTACTCAATCTGCAACACCATATTCAACAATTTCAAAAGAAATAGTCATTTCGGAATTGGGATTGATAAATACGCCTAACATTCGCCCAGAAATTGTACGACAACGCGTAAATATTGGTAGTAAACTCTATCCGTTCACGCTAAAGGAAATTGCCCCATTATGCATGCCATACGCTGTAAGTGGGCGGAAAAGACGACTGGAATTAAAGGAAATGGATGCAAAGAGACGAAAATTGGACTACATGGAAAACACTGCGACAATACGCGAACAATGCAAAGATGTGTTAGACAAGGAACATCTTATTAGAGGAAATGAGAAAGAATTAAAAGATTATTTTATGTGCCGATGGACTGACTTAAATACATCCGGGTTCTATAAGCTGTATGTTAGTAAGAAAGGCTCTTTTAGTTATGTAGGTGTTCTTGCGGAAAAGGATGGTACTAAATCCGTATATTTTTTAAAAGGTTATTCTAAAAACGTATTTATCAAAATGGCAGATAACAAAGACGAACGTAGGAATGCGGGTTTCGTAACCTTGGCGTACACCACACGTAAAGGGGTTCCGCTAAACATTGTATATTTACCTAGTAAAGAACTTTTCGGATCATTTAAAACCGAGGGTCATACAACCTATAACAACCATATATTCCCAAAAGTGGTGGACATGCAACTACGCATCAGTGTGTGGGAGAATAAGGATTTCTTCCAATACCGACAAAAAGAAGGCGATCAAGCTAATAAGATACGTATGCAAGATATAGTGGGAAAGCTGCGATTAAAAGATTGTCACAAGTTGCAAGAAATACACGAAGGAATGGATCTGGTTGTCGGTAAAATCAAAGACTTTATATATAGAGGCAAACTTCGGTACATTTTACAATTCGAAAACCTAAACGGTCTCTATGTATCAACCTATTGGCTAGAAAAGGAGATAGAGGACTTGGGTGTCGATTTAAATTTTAAGCTGCGAATAAAATTAGATAAAATTAAAACCACTCCAAACAAACATAAAGAATGGACTGTTTTCTGTGTATAACTTTTTATTAAAATTAAGTTTAGATGACTCCATGCTTGGCACTAAATATTTTTAAATTTTGTTATGTATGTCAGAATAAAAATTTTAGAATGGTATTACATTGCTCTTTATTTACAAAAAGGCTGTGACGTTACCACGAAATAGCAGTCGCACAGAGAGGGGTGCGCATGGGCAGTGCGCATGGGCAGGAGTGCGCACGCGCAGGGGTGCGCATGGGCAGGGGTGCACACGGGCTGGAATGTGTTTGCGCGTACACGAGGGATGCAGAAGTTAACAGTCACCAAGCATCTAATTTTTTATTTGGTGTGGGGTACTTGCCGGTGTATGTATCCGGAGTAAAAAACACGATTTGTTCACGCAGATAATGAATAAAATTAGTTTATCGAGCGAAGATGACAAGCGTAACGTCATTCCTAATAGTATAGCAATCTACGCATGGGGGGCATAAAGATATAGGTCTAAGATAGTTGTTTATATTTGTATAGGTTTTGTAAATCGATTGTGTATATTAGTTTTCAAATTCGATAATTTTTAAGTTACGTGTTACCTCCACGTGGTGTTCGCGGGACACGGCGGTTTTAGATTTCTTGGGGAATGGTTGGTTAAAGCATATGTCTTGGGTAGCAAAAAAGGGTTTTAAGGATGGAGTTAAATAAAGATGAGCAAAAATTAGAGGTTTGGGTATTTAAAAGGTGTGACTTTGTAAAGGGTGGTTCTATTTAAAATCTATTTGCAGATTTGGGTTCCCTAGAAAAATTTAATACTAGTTGATACCAAAAAAAAATATATTTATCTTAAAAGAGTGACTACCTCGGGGATAATAAATACAATATACCGATTGTCAACAAAAAAGTTGTAGGGAAATTCAAAGACGAATTTATTGGGGGTCCAATATTAGAATTTGTTGGTAGTAGGGCTAAGTCTTATTGTATTGTAAGCGAGAAAGACATGATTAAAAAATTAAAGGGGTCTCACAAAGTGTAGTTAAGTAAAACCGAGGGTCCTACAACCTATAACGAGCATATATTCCCAAAAGGGGTGGGCATGCAACAACGCAACACTGCGTGGGAGAATAAGGATTCTCTCCAATAAGAAATTAAAGTTTCCATGTACGTAGCACCAGTCATTGGGAAATGGTAGAAATGTTAAACCTATATAGGCGATTAGTGATTGTGGTTTAGAAAAATAATAGTTTTCTTGGACTATATACAATAGCTTAGACTGATTAATGTATATGGTTGCTTATTCTCGTACATATCCACAAACATCTGCTTACGTCCACATACGAATATGGCGATGCCGGTAGTTTTTGTTTAACAAATAGTAGGAAAGATACGTTAGGTGTTAGTGTGGAAACTCATCGGATCCTTGGATTAAAAAAAAAACGGTGCGGCGGAATGTATGGTGGTTCCCGTTAGAATAATCGAAAGTGGTTAATCGATCGTATTGAATGTTTAAATATGCGAAAGTGTAAAGGCCTACATAAACAAAATTTAATTATCAGACAATAAAAAGTGCGCGATGTGCTATACCTTTAAAGAAAGTATAGAATGGTGCTTTGCAGCGGTCTTAACCGTAAAAAAAAGGCGACTGTCTTTTTCAAGCAACTACAAGAATAGCTGTAGCGCAGAGAAGTGGTATGCATGCATTATACAGCGCACTGTTAGTTTACGGGTAGCTCGGATGTGTAATTGATCACGACTTAAAGATCCCTCGGAGGTTTAAAAATTCTGAGACCATTGTTGTTTGAAAAATGTTTGGAAATTATCAGAACGGGGGCGAGTCGAAGTATAATGGATGATTGACTGAGTTTTTTCTACCTATTACAAGGGAATTGGAAGTTGACAAACATAAAGCATCTAATTCTCTATTCGGACGATATCGAGTACTTGCCGGTTCTAGAAATCATTACGTGCTACCGACCGCTATGCGGAAGATTTGGTTCTAGGAAATGAACGACCTACGAAAGTACGGAATACTTGGTATTAATGCTAATTGGTTTAGTGATCGCGTCTGTGCACTCTTCGAGTGTCTTCGGCAATCTTCGGTTTGCATTCTATAGGGAGCACAAAGCAGCTACGCAAGAGTAAACTCTTTAGTTATAAGTTAGTTCGCTTACAAGTTTAACCAAAGTCCTATAGTGCGGATTTTGTTTTGTACTAAAATGGTACATGCAAACGTTTTTAAATGCAACGCTTGCGGTGCTTCCTATACATGGAAAACCGCTACTGGCAAAGATAGTGTAGAAATGGTTAGCATAGCGTTTAACAACCGTATAGCTAGCTATCGCATAAAGAACACCAGTGTCGACGATGGAGTGTCCGAACCGAGGAAGAGGTAGGCCTAGGTTAAGAATAAAAAATTGTGAATATGTATTTAGAAATGTGGTTTACAAAATTTAAACTGTATTAGTAAAAATTATTATACACCGCTTTCACATGTAATTCGGGGTTATAATGACGTTAAACTCAACCTTCCCATTTACATATTAAAGACACATTACATTGAAATGTTTTTACATTATTCTCATATTGTTCGGTTAACGACGATATGTCTTGTTGACCGAAACACGTTTCCGCTTTTTTAAACAGCACATTAATCTTTATTTTGTTATAGATATTTTTAAACACATTAATGTCTTTTTTGTTACAGGTTACTTTAACCTGCTTGGATTCGGCTACACTAAGAAGATAATGTTATACTTTGTAAATATTGTATTCAATTAGTTTATTAAACTGTAAATCGGATAAAATAAATTATTAAACTTTTGCGTACTTAATTTCTTTGTGCTAATACCGCTAAGTGTTTGGTTAAAGAATTCTAGATATTAAAAAGGATAGATGATTAGAAATTGACATTGATAAAAAAATCTTAAAATTGGGGTAGTTCCCTGGGGCATGATGCTATCTAAAAAATTATTAGAGATTCGGGTAGCTGAGAAAAATCTAATATTAATTGATACCAAACAAGATAGGTTTATCTCGAAAGATGCAATGGATAGTCAAAGAAAACTATTTGATAGGTTTGCTTATAGAGCAAAAAAAATTTAGAGGCTCAGAGCCTTTAAAAGTGTAACTTTGAAAGGAGTGGTCTGATTGTAAATCTGTTTGCGGATTCGGATTCTGCGTAAAATTCTAGACTAATTTGATGTGTCACATGGTTAAAAAATTTATAAGGACGACCATAAAATCGCTACCAGCAAAAAATCTTAAAATTGGGGTAGCTCTCTGGGGAATGATGCAATCTAAGAAGTTCCTAAAGATTTGGGTAGCTGAGAAAAATCTAATATTAATCGATACCAAACAAAATAGGTTTATCTCGAAAGATGAAAAATGGTTAGTCGAAGAAAACTATTTGGTCAAGTTGTGGGAGCAAATGAGAATGCTTATTTATCTCGAAAGATGAAAATGTAAGATAGGTTTATCACAAAAGATGAAAAATGGTTAGTCGAAGAAAACTATTTGGTCAAGATGTGTGTGGAAATGTGGAGATGAATCTCCTCATTTCCTGCTTATGGGAATTTATATGTAAATGTGTGTGGAAACGTGGTTGTTTGTGGAATGTGGAGAAGAATCTCCTCATTGCCTCCTTATGGGAATTCACTTGTAAAATATGTGTGGAAATGTGGTTGCAGGATCTCTAAAAAACATCTACTATTAACATTAAATATGAAACTGCCATGTGTGTCTTCAAAAAAAAAAATTCTCATAGAAATGTACAAATACATTGGTGGATGGTGTCAAATATGTTATTCTTTAACTTCACTGGTGTAACATTTATGACAGTGCCCTTTAAAAATCACCTGTTTTTATATATAATCATCATAAAGCATAAACCTTTTCATAAAATGGTTGTACCTTAAGATAAAATAAACGACTGTACTCCAAAAATTAACTTCTATTACGATTAAATTCTAGTACCAAAAATTACACAAAATATTACTATGTGCATAAAATATTAAAGTCTGTCAGAAGCAACAGTAATTAATAATATCAAGAATTTTTCTTCAGTTTAAGCGTAATAAGAAATGTACATTAATGAGCGTACATTAATTTCTTTTCAATATACAGCATAAAGAATATTATAATTAATAATGATTGAATTAATGAATATTTAAGTACCATTAATCAGATCTGGTACGTGGTGCACATGGATCATTAAAATAAAGTGTTTTTTGAACAATTAATTTTATTTAAACATACCCGTAATAATTTCGTCTTTATAAAAAATTGAGTTTAGATAGACCATAAGTTGTAAGACAATTTCTCTAAGATAGGAAAAAGCAAAATCGTATAACGTGTTCATGTAATTAAGCTTTTATAAATTTAAGGTACACCGGGGCAAATGGATAATGGAATAGGTAGAAATCATAAATTTTAAAAGTACTTAAAATATACAGTGACTATAAAGACAGTGGTGACAATAAGGTGTATCATTTTCTATTGGCGAAAGTGATCACGTGGTGCCGGAATCCATTTTGCGGCATAATATTCTTTTGTGCTTATGTGTGTAAAATAATTTTTTCAGTGTAAACAACAATTAGTAAACTTTTTTTACAATATACACGCTAATAATTAACTGTTTGTGTGATAAGAACCCTATATAAAATAATAATCAGCTTGCTATTGATATGTACATACATAAGTTGTAAATTCATCATTGATATACAGAGGATTTAACCGTAAATTACATTTTTCCTTCTCTTGAAGAGAACAAGAGAAGGAAAAATGTAATTTACGGTTTTCAGCTTTTTTTATGAGGTAGCAAAAGTATACCTCTTGTGTCCTCACTTTGTTAATTTAATACAATTTTCTTTACAGCTCCTGCGTAAGCAGTTAATACGATATTCCTCTCTAAGGACTTCCAAGTCCCCTTTAGGAAAACCCTGTGTTTAAAATTTAATGACTTGGTGGCGCCCTCCCTAAACCACTGTTTTGGTGTGAATTAAGCCATAGTAAGCAAATAATGTTTTGTAAAAAGAACCACGACCAATCCTCATAAGCTCTACTCGAGGAATAGACTCCTAGCATAGTCGGAGGAATTTGCGTTCCATCATTTTAAGGAAACCCTTCCTTAAAGTTCACTGGTTCCATTTGAGTATATTAAAGAACCCACGGGTTACTTTAATTATTCGATTAACCACATCAGTAAGTTAATGATGTAAGAATGGTACTCTATCGATCATCAAAATATTATATATACCAAAACCAACCTTACATAAAAGGGTTCACGGTTTAAGGGGTGTTAAAGGCAGTACTATGGCACGATCTATACTGTTATTCCTCCTGAAACGGAAGCCAAAATGGCAGAAAACATTAAAACTTTAGAGAAATGGGGTTTTGGACTTTCAAAAAAAGAACTTTTACCAATCGGGCGGTATGTTAAAGAGAATGGTTTGAAAACTCCTTTTAAGGATTCGGTGCCTGGGGATAATTATTTTTCAAACTTCATACGGCGACATGGACTCTCCCAGAAAAAGGCACAAGCAGTTGAGGGTGCCAGAAAGAGAAGCATCGTCCCTTTGTGATTGTTAATTACTTTAGCTTGTTAAAAGGGGTTATTTTGAATGTCCCACCGGAGCAAATCTATAATGTTGATGAAACGAGCTTCTGCTTGGATCCGAGCAGGATGAAGGTAGTTGGCGAAAAAGGAAAAGCAGCACACAGGGTTACAGCTAGGCCCGGCAGAGAAAACTTTTCTGTTTTATTAGGCGCCAATGCTGTAGGTCAAAAATTGCCACCGCTTGTTATTTTTAAGGGCAAAAATCTTTGGAGTAGCTGGCTTGCAGATAAAGATAGTGAATACCCGGGTATGTCGTATGCCGCAATAGCGAATGGATGGATGGAGAGTAACACATTTAGTAATTATTTTCACCGTATCTTTGTGAATGTTGTTTCAAAGAATAGACCAGTTGTTCTCATCTATGATAGACATTCATCACTCGTTTCAATTTGATTGATAGAGAAAGCTTTGCAGGAGGATATAATTATATTAAAGCTACTTCCTCATAGAAGTCATCTTTTGCTACCGATGGATCTGGCGGTGTTTAAGCCCTTACAACTTGCATACGACGAATGCGTAATAAAGTGGCAACGAAAAAACTGTGGAGCAAAAATGCCAAAATCGGTATTTACTGCCACAATTTCTCGAGTGTGGCAAGAACTGGATAAAAAAATTATTAAAAATGGGTTTTGCAAGGCGGGTATTTATCCATTCTCTGACACAGTAATTTCAACAGACAAATGCGAACCTAGTGCATTTGAAAGGTTTGAATTGTATCAAAATAAGGAAAATGTTTCCACATCAGTTTCATTAACAATAAGTGTGAACCCTACTCCTGGAAATTTGAAACATGATTATCAGGAGCCAAAAACTGCAATAGACGGAACATCTTTTGAGACAATTCTACTCGAGCATGTTAAGAAATCTTCAGTGACCACGCAGAAGCGTAAAAAATATGTTGTGGAGCGAAAGTTATCACTTCTGCTCATTACGTTTAGCAACTGAGAGACAAACATGTAGTAGAAAACAAAAGGTTGCTACATACAAAGCAAAAAAAAAAGCTTAAGAGAAAATCGGTGCAAGCAACTTCAGACACTAGTAATGAAGAAAACTTTGGTCAAACTGAATCTGATGAAGACAATGAATGGCATAACTCTCTATCCCCTGCTATTGAAGAAGAAATTCATCGAGATGCATTACCAGACGATTTTGTCCTTATAAAAATTCCAATTGCAACTAATCCTAATAATTATCATCATTATGTTGCACAGGTTCTACAATGTTTCGATCAAGAAGTTGAAATCAGCTGCCTTAGCATGTCATCCAAAAGTGATGGAAAAATCTTTTTCCCAACAGTGCCAGATATTTCAATTGCATTTCAAGACCAAATTGTGTTAATTTTACCTAAAGCTACGAGTTCTCAGTCGTGTACAAAACGACAGCAATCGTATCTTTCATTTTCTGTTGGTTTAGGCCAATATAATGTGCGCTAAAATTTTTTATAAATAAATAAATAAAATAAAGCTTTGATAAACTATTTGTTTCCACTTTCCACGTGTGATATATACATAGTTTTATGACGAAACTCAGCATGTTGTCCACTTACCCCATGTATAAGGGAAAGTGGGGACTATTACAACCAACTGCAATTCCGCATTAGAATTGTGGTTATTTTTAAGTAAGCATTTTTGTTCCAATGTACTTTTATAAAGCAGGGTTAATACTATAACATGCTACAATCATTACGAATTAGACAAGTTTTTTCGATTTTTATGGTCGGAAAGGTTTCAATTATTGATTTTTAGAGTTCCATTTGCCCCGGTGTACCTTATATAATTGACTACAAGTAAGATGTTTCTATTAATAACGGCTTTAAAGTTACAAAAGTTGAGTGAGAAAACAGCCTATGTTTCATAAAATAATTGATTACTACAAGACTAACAGGTAAATGAAATCTTTGGGTTTACGATAAAAATGGAAATAGTCTATATACTATTTAATTTTCTTGAAGATTAATACTCACGCAATAATATTATTTTAAGGAGACGAAAGTTTATAAACAAAAATTTTTTTGAAGGTCAAGACCCTTTTGACAACATGTGGAGTGCAACACCATTCCAGAATAATAATACAGGCTACTAACCCGTCAATTGCTAACAATACCTAGCCATCCGGGAAGTTAACCAGAACACAATTTTTCTTTAAAAGCAGCATAAACACTGATACCAGCCTCTTCATATTTCACATTAATTAGTTTGTTTTAAATTTCGACTAAGTTGTCTTTCACAAAAACTCGACTTTTATTACCATAACCTATTTGTAGCGATAACCTATTAGTTGCACATTATCCTTGTTTTAAAGGAGCATTACAATAGAAAATGTGAACTCATTTTTGTTGAATCCATATAGCGATGCAAAAAGCATCCTTGTAGAAAATTATTCTGGAGAGGTAAGGTTTAGAAGGACACTGACTCCTAACCAACGAGCAGTGTGCACAATAATAGAATAGTTTTGCGCGACAGATGCGCCCACAAACGTATAATTAACCCGCGAAATATTCTTTGAAGTCGTAAAATCGCAAAAGATTTACAACTGCTTTAAATTAAATAATGGAATGTATACAATGCTAGATGAAAGTATCAAACATAAGGTGATTCGAACCCGGGACCTTGGGCATAGTAGTCACACACATACCACTACGCTACGGAGCCGCCTGATGATTACGAAACCGCTTACAGGTTCCATTTTTAGAAATTAATTTAAGAGCACCTAACCCAAAATGTTATAAAGACTTACCCCATATTTTCTTATTAACGAGCACCATACAGGATAGACGTCTACATCGCTTGACGGACATCTTTACACTGAACAATTTGAGGTTTAACTTTATTTTAATTACCCCCACCTATTCTTCGACCGTAGCACCGCAGCGCCACCTAAATAAAAGTTTATTTCGACTAACCATTTTTTAACTTTGGGGATATTTTTAAAGATAAATGTCATGTGACCTATCAAACTATATTAATATTTACTCAGCTATCCGAAACTGAAAGGATTTTTTAAATTGAATCAGTAGCCACCTTCACCATTTTTAGAATTTTTGTCCAAACGGTACTTTCAGCGATATTTTTAATATAAATCTCCCCGAGTAGATATCAATTAATATTGTTTTTTCATCAGCTCCTTTGGAATTTTTCAAATCGGACCATCCCTCTAGCCGCCAACGCCTAGATTTTTTGCCAAAAGGTGCTTTTAACGGCGTTTTCTATATAAACCCACCGTTTAAGGTGTCAATTAATATTGCTTTTTCTTTAGCTTCTCAAATCTTTTGAAATTTCTTAAACCGGATCGACTCCTATCCACTACCACCATTTCTAGAATTTTTGCCAAAAGGTACTTTCAGCGATATTTTTAATATAAACCTTTTCTGATGTTAATTACTATTGCTTTTTCTTCAACTTCTCAAATCTTTTGGAATTTTTCAAATCGGATCATTTCTCTATCCGCCACCACAATTTTAGACTCTTAATCAATACAAATTGTAGAGGTACTTTAAAGACAATTCTATTATTCCATCTATTAAATTATATCGGAATTTACAAAAGAATTATGGCAGTCACAATAGAACATATACGCTTACCATTACCCTATCTGATGAAACGCATGGTGTTTAAATTTTACTCTATCAAAACGTTTAAGATCTTTTTTTAACTATCACGTCTTTTAAAATTAGCCCCCAACAAATACGTGAATACTGTTTAATATTCAAAAAAATAACAGAAAAACACTCATGCATTTTTTTTATTTATAAATTGATAAAAGAGTAAAATCTAGAAAAAGATATTTATTAATATCCTGGATTGTAGAAATTTTCGTATTTAGGACAATTACGTGTATAATTAAACCAAAGATTTATATATTTAATTAAACATCGTTCTAGTTAGAAAGTATATTGATTTTAAATGTGGTTCAAAATATTAAGACACATTTTCTGTATATTGTTGTAGTCATAATTAACGTTATGCTAATTAATACCTGGAACATGCAGTTTAATAATTACTTTCAGCCACTTATGGCGTTTTAAATGAAGTGAATGTATAAATTTATCCATACATTCTCTAATAAAATGATGTCTTACCTATTAGTTGTTTGGTTGTTAAATGTTTAGAACTTCCTTACAATACTAACTAGTAGCTAGAAATACCCAGTTTAATAAGGACAAATTATATTTTTTCTATATCCATAAATACATGGAAGTGATACTGAAAACTCATTTTGAATTTATTTGTGTATAATCGTACAAAGTGCTTATTTTTGCAAATTTTCAAAAATATAATTCTTGGTAAGTACAATATTTGTTGAAACTCGCAAGCTTAAACTGTGATTTTCTATTTTTTATTCAGTAACTTTACCTACAAGACACATTTAGGGTAAATAAAGTAACCCTTTTCTAATTTTATGTAAATACCCCTTCTTAACACATATTTAATATAACAATTTTATTTAAAGGAATCAAATTAATATAAAAATTGATTGAAAAATACTGTAAAACCGTTTTAGTTAAAAGAATCAAATTAATATAAAAATTTATTTAAAAAAATACCGTTCTTTAAAAAACATACGTTCCGTTTGGCGCAATTTAAAAAGAATTTTGAATGCAATAAACAATGGTTAGATTAGTTATATTTTCGTAACTGCTTCAAATTTGAAACACCAAACTGGACAAAATTCACAACTGTGTTAGCTGGAAGATAACGACTGATGATATTTTTCTTTAACAACCCTTTTACATAAACGGTAATATTTACAGGTGGTTTTAAACTCAGAAAGTGGATTTCCATAGATTTACAGGTATTTTTCAGTATAAATCCGCAGGACGTTCATCCGGACATTCTTGAGTTCGGATCTCGTGAAAACACAAAAACACTTGGCCTTACCTGGTCATTTCAAACTGATTATTTACAATTTTCAATTTCTAGTCCGGCAGATGGCATGTAACATACTGTTTTAATACGCTCTAATTAGTTCTATGATTTCTAAAAATAGTTATTTTCTAGTTTAATTTTAGCATTCTAATTATTAGAATAAAGGTCTTGGAGCTAACCGCTTCAAGACTACCCAAGTAGCGTCCTAGCGACGTTTCCAGGAAAATCTAATCCAAGAGTCAATCAGTTTTCTAAAGGCACTTACTTTAAGGGCACTAAACATGTCAGATTAGTTGCTATCTATGATTAGATGTCAATCATGTTTTGGGATCTTATTTGTCAGGGTGGTCTGAAGCAATTTTTCAATTAGCGGAGCACTCAACTAAAATTAGTTCCGAGATCTACTTGTGTGGCTATCTTAAGTGCAATGGGCAGTTTAATTAATCTTAAAGATTTACGACCGGCGTATCCTAAGCCGAGTATGAGGGCCAAGAAAGGGGTTATTTTTCAATTAACTTAAATGTATATAAGGATGCCAGCCGGTGGTAATCGGGGGTTGTTTATTTCCAGACGCGTTAGAGTCTGAAGCTCGCGGACTTGCAGATTGAGTAACTGTTTTATTTCTCTGAATTCAAGTGCGTGCCGTTATGTTCAAAGTTAGTTTATTTTTCTGAGTAAGTAATTATTATATATGGTATTACTATGAACTCAAGGCTGTGTTATGCATCATAAGTCATTTATTTGTTTAAATACAATATCTGTCGGCTTTCATAACATACAACTTCGGGTTAAAGCTCCGGTCCAGTAATTTTTTATCCCCTTAGGTTATTGTTAAAGACCGCATCTTTTGAAGGGTTTCTTATTTTATTGTGTTTCGACGTAGTCCGAGGCTTGTAATAACTAAGCCACGAATTCCGTTATTGTACTATTTGACCCGGGTGAAGGTCGTGTTTTTCTTGTTATTGATGACCCCGGGATTAAAGGAAGGTCGTTTCAGTATGCAAGTTAGTTAGACCACGGTAGCGTTAATTAATTATATGTATTGGGGTGTTTGCACCCAGAACTGTTGTTAATATTCATAAAATAAGGACTTTAGAATTGTTTAGTTAAGTTGTGTTTGTGCTAGCCGGAGACTTAATAACATTTGTTCCTGTGAAGTGACGTATTTTCTGTCCTGCAATCTTAGTTCATCGCCACGAACAAAGTGCGACGAGAGCTATTACCGCGATCGGTCCATGGGCCGTTTAACTCCCATGGTGGCGCCCTATTGTAAATATTGTTAATCACTGTATAATTTTGTATGCATATGTAATTAGGTTAAGTTAGTTAGTAGGCCGTTTAATAAAACAATTGAAATTTTGTCTTAGTGTGTTGTTGTTTAATGAACCTCCCCTTCTCACCGACTGCAGCAGCTGCGAGGCAATGTCCCAAAACGTGAGGGTACTATAGTGTTAGAGGTCCTTCCCATTAATTATTTATTATTAATTGGATACCCTCACGCGGTAGGTAAATATTATAACTACACTGGCGCATTAACGTGGTTAAAATCTAAATATGGTAAACAACACACGGACAAAGTTTTAGATTGTTTTATTTCTATAGTACTATTAAGATTTGAGCAGAATTAACAGTTTAATATTAGTGATTTAGGAACAGGTTTCGCTATTGTTGGCATTTACCTTTTATTTAGTCATGTATGTGGTGGATGCTTTAAGAAGTGACGAACTGAGTCACGAGCTTTCAATTAGGAACGTTGAACCAACAAAGTTAAGTGTGTTAGAAAAACGAAAAGTTTTGCGTTTAAAACTCATTGTTGAGAAAGTCGACAGTAATGTTTTTTCTAAGTATGAAAAAATTGAAATCGTTCAAAAGGACGAAATTGAATTATTGAAACTTAAGATTTTTGAATTAGAAAACTGTTTAAATTCTTTTACCATTCTTCCTAAAAGGAAAGAATATATTAAACTTAACACGAGATTAATGCATGTAACACAGAGACTAAATTATGTCAATTTCGATATTGAATTTTTAGAGGTACACAAAGAACTGCATTCTAAGTGCATTAGAGCTTTTGAGATTTTAGAACAGGTAAACGGGGAAAATGAGATTAACGATAACCCTTCTTATTGTTCGGCTAGTGGTAATAAAGATCCTACAATAACACCAACAGCAGAGGTTTCATGCCCTGAAGCATCAACGGTTTCTTTCATTAATACCCCATCGGTTTCGATTTCTAGTAATGATTTAGGTACTCTAATTAAGTCCTTGAATAAAACAACGACATCAGTCCCGATCCACAAGTGGGGATTACAATTTTCGGGTGAATCTGATTCTATATCGGTTTTAGATTTTATTCAACGCGTCAAGGAACTGCAAGTTGCAAGAAAAGTTTCGTCAGATGACCTTTTCGAAGGGGCTATTGATCTTTTTACCAGTTCAGCATTGGATTGGTATAGAGCAACGCGATGTACAGTAAATTCATGGGAACAATTAATTTTTAAATTAAAACAAGATTTTCTTTCAGCCGATTATGCAGAGAATCTTTTAATGTTAATTAAATCTAGACGGCAAGGCGCCGAGGAATCACCTACCATTTATATTTTAAAGATGGTAAATTTATTTTCTCAATTAGAAGATTCCATTCCAGTCCGGGAACAAATAAAAATTATTAAAAGGAATTTACAGACTTTTTATGCCACGCAACTGGCGTTAATTTAAGTGACTGACATTTCCCATTTGATTTCTCGTTGTAAGGTTTTAGAAGACATTAAGCCTTCAAATTTTATTAAACAGGAACATTCTGATTCTGCCAACGTACGAGTTATCTTAGAACGTCAAGTTCGACAGAGTTCATTTTCTAATAATAATTTACCTTGGTCCGGCGTGTCGAATTATTTTAAAAACACAGCAAAATTTTCGACTATTTGTTTCAACTGTAAAAGACGGGGTCACTCGTTTCATACTTGTCCGGAGAAACGCGGAATATTTTGTTATTCTTGTGGGCAGCGGGAAGTTACGTCCACAAATTGTCCAAACTGCTCAAATAATTAAAAAAAACTAAGGACAGGAAAGCGCGTAGTCAGCCGTTGCTTTTCCTCGTTTAATAATATTGCTGCTGACAAAAAGACGTGGTCGGAATGGTTAGTAAAAGTTAAAAATTTTTTAAAGCATCTAAGGTTTTTTCAAATTTTTATAAAGTAAAAGGTGATACAAGACCTTATATTAATATCGAGTTATTTAAAGAAACTTATACCGCACTGTTGGATTCCGGGGCGAATACCTCTATTTTAGGCAGACATGGTCTGTGTTTATTGGATAAATATAAGTTAGAATTAATTAATAATGTAAAAACGTCTATATTAACAACCGCAGATGGCACTTCACAATCAATTTTAGGTTCAATTAATTTGCCCTTGACTATAAACGGGGTTACTCGGTCTTTAAATGTTTTAGTTTCCGACTCAATAGAGTGTACCCTAACGTTAGGGATTGATTTTTGTCAATTATTTGAATTGTAAGTAGATTATTCAAAAAATGAATTTTATGCTCATTCTGCGGAAACGAATAAATTAAATTTCATTAAAGTTATGGCTGATTTAAATGAAGACCAGAAATTTGAATTAAACAATGTTATTTCTTTATTTCAATCCCTGGATCGTCCTACCTTAGGCCGAACCACTAAAATTTTACATCATATTACAACGGAAGACGTTGAACCAATTAAACAAAGGTATTACCCATTATCACCGGCGATGCTGGAACATGCTAATAAAAAAATTGATGCTTGAACAAGGCATTATTAGCCCAAGCAATAGCCCGTGGAACTCCCCCAAGCTGTTAGTAAAGAAAAAAGCAAAAGGTGAATTTCGTGTATGTTTTGACGCTAAACGATTAAATTCAATTACAAAAAAAGAAGCGTATCCCATTCCGTTTGTAAATGACATTCTTGATAGATTACGCAATGCGAAATATCTCAGTTCAATCGATTTAAAAAAAGCCTTTTGGCAATTGCCCTTGAGTGACGAAAGCTAGGAAAAAACAGCCTTTACTGTCCCAAGGCGCGGAATATTTCAATATAATGTAATGCCGATGGGTTTGGCCAATGCTCCAGGCACATTACAAAGGCTCATGGACTCTATTTTTGATTTTTCATTATCCCAATCAGTATTTGTTTATTTAGATGATATAATTATTATTTCAAGCACATTTAAGGAGCATATTAGAATTTTGAACGAAGTGTATGAGAAGTTGAAAGGCGCTAATTTAACTATTAACATTTCAAAATGTGAGTTTTGTAAACCAGAGTTACAATATCTGGGATATATTGTGAATAAAGATGGTCTCCGAACTGACCAGCAAAAATTGACGCAATTGTAAATTTTCCTCAACCCAAGACAGCCACTGAAATAAAACGTTTCACCGGTATGTGCTCTTGGTATAGGCGTTTTGTTTTGGATTTTGCCACAATTATAGCACCTATTAATGATTTACTAAAGGGAAAGAGAAAATCGCAAGCGATTAAATGGACGGACGAGGCTCTTATTTCGTTTGAAAAAATTAAAGATGTTCTTACAAAGGCTCCTGTTTTAAGGAGTCCTGATTTTTCGAAAGTTTTTTCTTTACAATGTGACGCCTCAAATTACGGCGTTGGTTGTGTTTTAACTCAGGAAGAAGGAGACGAAGAACATGTAATTGCTTATGCTTCTCGCAGTTTAAATTCAGCAGAGAAAAATTATTCAGTCACAGAACGGGAACTTTTGGCGGTGTGTTTTGCTATTCAAAAATTCCGACCATATATTGAAAGAACTCATTTTAAGGTCATTACGGACCATCATTCTTTAATTTGGCTCCACAACTTAAAAGATCCTGCGGGACGTTTAGCTAGATGGAGTGTGAAACTCCAACAATTTGATTTCGAAGTTATCCACAGGAAGGGTAAATTTAATGTGGTACCAGATACATTATCCCGAGCTCCTAGTGGAGCCTATGCTATTAATTCTTTAAATTTTTCTTTAGACGAGGTCGCGGATTGGTACAAAAACATGTTAAATAATATTAAGGAAAAGCCAGATCTATATCCCGATTGGAGAGTAGAAAATGATAAAATGTATAAGTTTATTCCGAATAATTTGAATATCAAAGCCAATTTAATTGAGTGGAAATTAGTAGTGCCGAAATCATGCCGTGCACAAATTCTAAAAGAATGCCATGATGATCCAGTTTCGGCCCATTTGGGTGTATTTAAAACATATACAAAAATCAAAGAGCTCTATTACTGGCCCAAAATGCGGTCATATATTTCTAAATACATTAGTAAATGTGTTACGTGCTGTCAAAGCAAATCCAGCACGTTCAACCATTATGGTTTTATGGGCAAAGAGAAAAAAGTTTCATTTCCGTTTCAATGTTTGTCGATTGATTTAATGGGGCCCTTTCCGCGCTCGAAATTGGGGAATACTTACCTTTTAGTTGTTACTGACTGGTTTACAAAATTCATTTTATTGCATCCCATGCGCAGCGCTTCAACAAAACAAATTTGTAATTACCTGGAAAATTTTGTATTTTTGGTATATGGGGTACCTCAAATTTGTATGATAGATAATGGCCTTCAATTTAAAAGTAATTTATTTTCCAATCTCATGAAAAATTATAAAATACCTTCGGTTTGGTTTAACGCCAGCTACCATCCTCAAGTTAATTATGTAGAACGCGAGTTATAGTAACCCCCATCTATTATATATATAAAACTAATATATCTGTATTAGGAAATATTAGGAAACATTAGTAAATGTTAGGACACTGCAACAATGTCGTTGCAACATTTTAATTACATTATATTATTATGATTTCAGTTCCCACGAGTGGAAACGCTACAAAGTAGCCCAAGGATAAGTGACACTGCAAAAGTCAGGTCACAGACGGTCGACGGATGTCACGTACCGTGATTACGCAGAATAAGCCTGCAACATTGTATTTATGAATAGCTCTTAAGATAGCAACTAAGTATTACAAAGTGTAAGCGGACATTACGTCCGCAGGTTCCCACAGTATTGTGAGGGGGAGAAAGTTATATAAGGACCAGGAGCTCCACTCCTAGTCAGTTCATCAGACGTTCAGCTTTAACCTTGCAGTTCACTGGTAACTCACTGTACAAATTAATTAATAACTTCGACTTAGAATAAATTAGTTAAAATTGTAAATGTTCACATCTGTTTAAATCAAATAAATGTGTTAGATTTCAAAGAAGTCTTTTTAAAAAGGACCGCTCGAAGCCACGAACTCTAACTGGCGCTGTCGTAACAGATGTCAAAAGGGCACTAGCGAATCCAACTTCGAGGAACTGGTGGTCCGGGAATTTCAATTCCGATTTTGGCAGAACAAAACCAAAAACTGGAGAAGAAACACGCATCGTTTAAACCCAGCAGTTGAAGGAGAAACAAGCATAGTTCAAATTCAACAAAAGAAAAAATTGGAGGCGATACAAGAATAGATCAAATCCAAGAAGTCAAAAAGAAAAAACAGAAACAAGAAAACCAATCAATCAAAGCAACCAAGCAACTAGTGTAAGTTCATTTTCCTAAACCAATTGAAAATTATTTTATTATTAACAAAGACAATTGATATTTGCTAGTTTTATGATTTATGATTTATTTATGTATATGTTGACTATTGTTACAAATATTTTATGCCAATTGTTGAAAATAATCGACTTAGCAATTGCTAGAGATTATCTTCAAGCATTTATTGAAATTTTATTATTATTTTACTTGTATATATGAAAAACTTATGAAAACTTGAGACCACAAAAATTCTGAGACTAAGAACTGAGAAAAATTATTCTGAAACAAAAACTAGAGACAATTATTAAAAAAGTCGCAAAGCGCAAGAGACTAGATCACGTTTTAATTAACGTAAGAAAAATTCTTAAAAACAAAATCAAACCTCTTAAGATTGCAGAATCAAATCTTAACCGGCGCGAAAAAAATTTTTAAAAAACCTCTAACTCGACAACCTTAACCGACACAAAAATTTTAGAATTTCTAATCTAACTAACGCAACAAATTTTAGAATTTCCAATTCAATCTTAACTGATGCACAAAATAATTTAAATACACCAAGAAAAAACGCGAAAGCAAAACGAGCGATTAAAAAGTCAAAACCTTATAACACCACGATTCAAATTCAAATACCATCCATAAATAGACAAGACGCATTCTATTAATTAAAACCCACACCTTAATACGAGAATTAACAAAGCGCTAATTCAAATTGAACGTAATACCTCATCATACTTCATCAAAGAGAATAGAAACTAACCTTGAATAAACACGCATAAAAATCTAATAATAAATCACATCAAAAGCTATTTAAATACATCGCGAAACCTTTCAGACTTCAAGCCTTATAAAATTACAATCGGAAACTTTATTCAAGTATCAAACTAAAACCAACTCGGGAAGAGAATAAATAAGTACGGTACTAAAACGCATATTAAACCTGAAAATTTTACTGCAATAAATTAAAGACGCAAAAATTCAGTATAAAAACACTGCGAGTAATAATTTACACCCACGCAAAAATTAAATATAACTTATAATAAAGATGCAAATGCAACTAAGTGACTAACAACATCCTGTAACAGCAGATAACAACATTGTAAGCATTACAGACACCTTACAGTCGCATAAACCTACGAGAGAATTAATACGCATCTAAATAAAATCGACATAACAAAATCGACTTAATTAAAAAAAGTAAAGAAGTTTTAACTGACGCAAATAAAGCAAAACATTTACACCCGATAAATTACCACAAAATTAACCCAGCCTATTGAAACTTCGGAAATTAAAATTAAAAATCGGCAAAACGAAAGTAAACTCAACCAAACTAATACCAAGCGTAAAACTCATTAAATAAAACCGAAAAACCACAAAATAAAATCAAATTTTTTCAAAAAAAAAAATAATAATTTTTTTTTACTTTTTTAAAATTACCCAAATATTACCCCAGCCAAAATGACTAATAAAATGAAGCTGTATCTCGAAATGATCCCCAGCTTCAATGGAAATGATACTTGCTTACTCAGTAATTATATTTCGGCAAGCGAAATATTCTTAAAGACCTTTTATAAGCCAGGCGATAACGACAGAAACACTCTTCTTATCCGCCTCATAACCAGTAAACTAACCGGAAGGGCACTAACGCTAATTGCCAGCCGAGAGGACGTAGATGAGTGGGAAAGCTTTAAACGGATATTAATTTCATATTTCGGCGATCAACGTAACTTAAAATGTTTAATAAGGGACTTAACCGGACTGAGAATGGAACACAACCAGTCACCCTATCAATTTAGAATGAGATGCCAAGATGTCAGAAGTTTAATCTTGACAAAACTCAAAATCGAAGAAACCGACCCAAACGTAAGACTAATAAAAACTAAAATGTACGACGAGATGGCATTAGATACCTATCTAAATGCACTACCCGAAAGACTTTCAGATAAAATTAGATTTCAACATCCCCAAAACTTAGAACAAGCAATGAATATGATAATTGAAGAAGAAAATGTAATGTACTACAGAAACCGACTGTATAACCCCAACGCGAATAAAAGCTATACGCCAATGAAAACTATACAACCCGCAAGACAAATAAATCCACAACCAAAATTTAACTCATTCAATGCACAAACAAACCAAACGCGAACAAATAATCCACAATTTAATAATTCAAACTTTAATAACCAATACAAACAATTCCCAAAACCAACATTTTACCCGAACTTTTCAAAACCCACCTTTCAACCAACATTTAACTCGAACTTTTCAAGACCCGCATTTCAACCGAGATTTAATCAAAGTATAAATCAACAAAGACCAGCATTTAACGCGAATCCTAATAGAAACTCACCGATGATAAACAATAATAATCCAAATAATTATTACAAACCTACACCAATGGATACCTCATCTGGTAACACCAGACCCAACACAAAAATAACGCATATAAGACCAAACCCTAATCAAAAACCCACTTTCACTTCAGAAGAGCTATTTCATCAGGAAGTAGAAGAGTATGAAGACGAACAGAATAATAATCAACCGTGTACGAATAACGAACAAAATCAATCAAACCATTATGAACGCGAAGAATCACACGAAAATTACGAGGAAGACGACGAAGAGAACACATGTTCAAATTTTCACATGGACCATTTTATAAACGACCTAACGTAATAAATCTAAATAATATGAATCACCTTGTATTACCCTATATCGAAATACCCCACGCTGAATTTAAATTACTAATCGATACCGGATCTTCTAAAACATTAATAAGCCCGCGAACAATTAAAAAACCTTATCTCAACTATGTAGAGCGAGAACCCTTTAAAATTAAAACCGCCCATCAAACAACCATACACCAATTCGTAGCAAACATACCTTTACCAAAAACCTTTAACGTAAAGATGAAACATAAATTCTGCATATTTGACTTCAATGACAAATATGACGGACTATTAGGAATGGACCTTCTAAGAAAACTAGGAGCCAACATAGATATCAAAAACCGATTATTAAGAACCAAGTATGGACGAATCCCCATTAAATTTCAAAATACCCAAATAGACGAAAAATATACATTAGAACCCCGAACAGAAAAAAAAATAAGAATGCCCGTAGATTCAAATAAAAACTTAGGAATAATAAACCACATTACTTTTCAACAAGGAGTAGAAACCCCAACCGCACTAGTAAAAATCAAAAATAATTACGCCACAACAACAATAATAAACTCAAATGATTACCCCGTAGAAATATCTTTAACAAACCCGATAAACGTAGAAGAATTAAACTTTGACGAAATAGAAATAGATGAATCCCCAAACGAAAATTATAACCCCGTAGAAAATGACGAAATGTTAAAACAAAATTTAAATAACATCCGATTTAACCGCGAAATAAATCACGAAGAACAAAACGCAATACAAAAATTATGTTATGAATACCGCGATATATTCCATTGCGAAGGAATACCCCTAACGTTTACAAATACAGTTAAACACAACATTGAGCTAACGGATAACAAACCCCTATTCACCAAAGCATACAGATTACCCCAGGCAAGTCAGGAAGAAGCTGACAGACAAGTAACCGATCTATTAGATCAAGATATTATACAACACTCCAATTCACCATGGAGCAGCCCCGTACTAATAGTACCAAAGAAACTAGACGCATCAGGAAAACGGAAATACCGAATGGTAATAGATTACCGCAAATTAAATGAAAAAACGGTAGACGATAAATACCCGTTACCGAACATAACAGAAATATTAGACAAGCTAGGCAAATGCCAATATTTTTCGACGCTAGACTTAGCATCAGGATACCATCAAGTAGAAATGGAAGAAGGAGATACACAGAAAACAGCCTTTAGCACACCTAGAGGACACTACGAGTATAAACGGATGCCATTTGGACTGAAGAACGCACCCGCAACTTTTCAACGAGTAATGGATAACATACTACGAGGGATACACAACGAAAAATGCCTTGTGTACCTAGACGATATAATAGTGTATTCAACATCATTAGTGGAGCACATTGAAAGATTAAGAGAAGTGTTCGAAAGATTAAGAACCGCAAAATTTAAAGTACAACTAGATAAAAGCGAATTTCTACAGAAAGAAGTAACCTTTTTAGGACACGTAATAACACCCCAAGGAGTGATGCCAAACCCCGACAAAACAAACGCTGTATTAAATTACCCCATACCTAAAACGAATAAAGAGATTAAAGAATTTTTAGGCCTTAGCGGATATTACCGAAAATTTATAAAAGGTTATGCTCAAATAACAAAGCCCCTAACCAATTGTTTAAAAAAAGGAAACAAAATTGTACATACCCCAGAATTCATAAAAGCAGTAGATAAAATTAAAAGCATTTTAACAAATCACCCCGTATTAGAATACCCAGACTTTTCGAAACCATTTATTTTAACAACAGATGCATCAAATGTAGCCTTAGGCGCAGTATTAAGCCAAGGAACAGTAGGTAAAGACAAACCTATCAGTTACGCATCAAGAACCCTCAACGAAACAGAGCAACGATACAGTACGATAGAGAAAGAATTGTTAGCCATAATTTGGGCAACAAAATATTTCAGACCGTACCTATACGGACGGAAATTCTATATATATACCGATCATAGACCATTATTATGGCTATGCAAACTCAAAGAACCTAACTCGAAATTACAAAGATGGAGAATCAGACTAGAAGAATATGATTATGAGATCATATACAAAAAGGGAATTTACAACAATAATGCAGACGCCTTAAGTAGAATCTAACTTAACGCACTTGAGACAGAATCATTAGCAGGAAACGTAGACGAAACCGAAGTCAGAGAAGACCCAGAAGAAATGGAAACTATACATTCAACACAAAATGACGAACCGGAAACCGCAATAAAAATTTTAAACGAAGCTATTGACATGAAACCCAATCAATTTATAATCACAGAAGTTTTAAACAACCCCAACCCTGTTAAATACACGAAAGTGGATAATAAGAAAATTTACCAAGTTCAAATAACTAAAGACGACAATGAATCACAGATAATTAAAATATTAAAGGAATACACCCCCGAGAAAAAACGATTTTACTTTTATTTTAACACGGAAAACTTGTACCAACGATTTTCAGAAATATATGTAAAACTATTTAACAATTCTGGCCCCGAACTTATAAGATGCACGAGAAAATTAATAACATTAGACGACCCTGACGAAATAAATGACGTAATAAGAAACCAACACGAAGGAAAGACCAACCATCGAGGAATAAACGAGACCCTAAAGCAAATTATGAGACGCTACTATTTCAAGGACATGAAAGAATTAACGACAGACTTTATCAACCAGTGCGAATTATGTGATAAAGCTAAATATGACAGAAAACCCCCAAAGATACCCTTAATGTTAACTAAAACACCAGACAAACCTTTCCAGAAATTACATGCAGATACTCTAGTAGTAGAAGCACAAAGTTACTTAACAATCGTGGACGCATTTACGAAAATAGGACAAGCAATACCAATTACTTCTAAAAATAGTATAGACGTAACCCAAGGATTTCTACACTATTTTACATTTTACCGAACACCCGAAACAATAACCTTAGATAACGGAAGCGAATTCAAAAACGAAACGATTCAGAACACTTTAGAATTACACAAAATAAAAATACACTTTATAACGGAAAACCACCCTGAATCAAACGGACTAATTGAGAGACTACATTCAACCCTATTAGAACAAATCAGACTATTAAGATTAAATTACAAGAAAGAACACATAAGCAATTTAATGTCATACGCATTAATCGCGTATAATAACACGATTCATTCAACTACAAATTTTACACCCTTAGAACTAACCTTAGGACATTCAGATTCACGCAACCCCTACGATATACACTATAACAAAGAAATCTATCAGCAATACGCTAAAGACCACAAGGAGAAACTAAAAATAACCTATGACAAAGTAAAGGACAAATTAGATAATGATAAAGAGCGAATTACCGCAACCCGTAATAAAAATTCAGATATAAACAAATTTTCCATAGGACAAACCGTATTCGAGAAAAATTACCAAAGTAAAAGACACAAAACGGCACCGAGAAATTTAGGACCCTTTAAAATAAAACGAATATCCGACAAAAACGTAGCCGCGATAGACGACGGCAAGATAACTAAATATGTTCACCTCAAAAATTTAAGACACCCTGTACTTTCAGATGGACAATCGTCACCCTTACCGTCAACCTCCACCCAGGTAGAACGGACACAGAAATTATAATTGAAGACATAAAAAACAACCCTGGTATACTACCAATTAAATTAGGCAGTATGCAAAACACCATAGATTATTGGACCTTTGCACAAAAATTCGATTTAACCGAGCTAAAACAAGAATTTCAAATAATCAAAAATAATTATTTTCGACTAAAACAATCAATGGACACAACAAAATTCGGAAAAGAATACGCAATAGAAATGATGAACTACGACAGTATAACAGAAAGTATTTTGAAAAATATCGAAGACAAATTTAATCGACTAATACCTACAGAACAAATGACGAGAAGAAAACGAGGACTAATCAACGGATTAGGAAACGTAATTAAAGCAATTACCGGAAATTTAGATAACCAAGACGCAGAACGCTATGACAACGCGATACAACAATTGATAGAAAATCAAAACGACATTAAAACTATAATTAGTAATCAAATATCGTTAACACAATCAACGATCATCAAATTTAATGAAACCCTTAGAAAACTAGTTAGAAATCAAGATAGTATAGCCAATCGAATAGAAACCTTAGAAAATAACATGCGAACTACTATGTTAGGCATGCGAGATTTAATCAGATTCAATACGATATATAACCAGATAATATCAACCCTAACTTTAATTCAACAAATCCTAGCAACATTAGAAAACGCAGTAACTTTTGCAAAATTAAATACCCTACATTCAAGTATCATAGAACCAATAGATTTATTAAAAGAATTATTGAGAATAAAAACTTTTATAACTAATAGTAAATTACCTTTCGAAGTATTAGAATCAAACATTTTAATATTTGAAAAAATAGCCATAGTCAAAGGCTATGTAAAAAATAACGATATAACATTTTTAATAGAAATACCAATAGTAGAGATTAACAATTACAACTATTATCATTTATTTGCTTTTCCAATGAAAATGACTAGCACATACCAAGTTATTATTCCAAAAACCAAATTCCTATTGTTCGCGCCATTTCGCTCTCCCAACGTGGTATTCGTTATCAAGCCAGGCGAGATAAGGAATACCATAATTTAAAAAGAGTCGATTAACAACCATCCGCGAACGCCAACGTGTTCATTCAATTTCTAAATATTACTCTCTAATCTCTTTCCTAAAAACAACCCTTTCCTGACTCCGTTCCTATTTACCTCTGGCCAGAAACAGTAATGAAAGGTGCCGCGTTAGTGCTCCAGATGTCTGTGCTTCGGTAAGTGCTTTAAGTATTTATGTGACTTGTATTCCAATTCTATGTTTATTTCCTTCTAACCTATACAGTCCACTGTCTACCTTACAAACCCTGGTTTACTGCCTACTGCACTCCAGGCAATTTCTAATTGTGCCCCTTGACGTTCCAAGAGGCGCATACATAATCCTTTTTGATCCCTACGAGCCGAATTAAGAACTACGTTATATCTCGTTCTTCGTCTCACATCCTCAATTCAAGCACATAAATACGTATGTCCAACATTAATTGTAATTTCGAATAATCATAACACTTTAATTCTAAAGATAATTAAATTGCTATAAAAGTTTCCAGTTTGAATTGCACGTGTGTACTTTTAAAAATACTGCATTTATACTTTAGTCAGATAACTTCGTTATCGCGTTGCCATTCAACACGTTTAAAACAATGACCTTTGTATTTGTATACAAACAATAAACTCTGCTTCGGAAGTACTCTTAATCTAAGATTCGCGCGTTTAATCATGACTACCAGAAACATTCTACAAAAGAAATTAGAGGATTATTTTTCTCGTTTAACGGAAATCCAAGACTATATCAAAACGGCTACGCGCTTTTCAGCAGTTGAAGCGAGATATGTTCGAATGGAAAGTATTGAGCAACAACTTGATACTTTGTATGATAAAATTTTAAGTTATAATTCCACTGTAGAAGAAAAGGATGAGATAAATTCTCAAAGATCTTCCTTCGACAATTTAATAGATGTTATTCGTTCTCGGTTTTTCGATATGAAGCAAAAGGCTTCTACTTCTGCCGGCGATACAGCAGTTATCGCAAGTGCATCTCAACCTGTTATCAGTTACTTAAAACCTCTTAGTATAAATCCGTTTGATGGTTGTTTAGACAATTGGCAAAATTTCATTACGTTATACAAAAGTTTAGTCCATGAGAACGATCACATTCCCGTAATCCAGAAGTATCATTACATGCGCATGCTTCTTCGGGAGAAGCATTGGCTTTAATTTCGGATTTAGCCCTAGATGCCAATTTATATGAACAAGCGTTTACTAAACTTCAGGATCGCTACAATTCACCTCGTAGAATTACGAGCTACTACTTAAATAAAATACTTCAATTTAAAAACTCTGGATCGCTCTCAAACTTTATTAATATTCATGTTAATGCTGTTAACACGTTAAAGGTAGCGAATAAAGTTGAAGATTTGGCTGATTTTTTATTGTTTTCTTTATGCTATCGCAACCTAGAATTCAAAACTCAAAACGCATTTGATTCAAACATAGGTTCGTCAGTTCCTACTTGTACTCAACTGTTCGATTTCTTAACTTTGCAAAGCAAAACTTCAGAGCTTTATGAAGACATTAAAAAGGAAATAGCGCCAAGGCCAGGTGCACCCCTTCGCTTTAAATCTAGTTTAAACCAATCCTTCTTGGTTAAAAACTCGCAGACTTCAGTGGCCACTAAAACCGCTAGTATAATTTGTCCCTATTGTGGGGAAGTCCATAAAATCTATGGATGTTTGGCATTTAGAAAACTTAGCGTTGACGATCGTCAGGTTGCTATTAAATCTTTAAATCGATGTTTTAAATGCCTCGGCAGTCATACTCCTCGTGATTGTAATTCTTATGGTAAATGTAAGTTGTGCCATTCCTCTTTTCATCATACTCTGTTGCATAAACCACTTGCTAGGGAACACATTAATGAATCTAACAATTCGAAAGCCGCACTCACAACTGAATTTGTTTCGACATGCAACGTCACAAATTCACTAGAAAATTACACTGTTTTATTAGGTACTGTAGAAGCTCGTGTTTTAGATATAAACAATAAGTTACAATCTGTGAGATGCATTTTAGATTCCGGATCTCAAATCAACGCAATTTTAAGTTCTTGTGTCCAACGCTTAGGGTTGGAGCGTCAACATGATTTCCGCCAAGTTGGTGGCATTTCAGGTTCTGCAATTAAATCCAAAGGAGCTGTAATATGCACTTTGTTTTCTAATCACTCGAAGCATCAATTTCAATTTTGTGCTTCAATCTTTCCTAAAATAACGGGAAACGTTCCCGGTTGCTCACTGCCTTCTAGTGTTTACCATAAATTTAAATGTTTGCAGCTTGCTGATGAAAATTTTCATAAATCATTGCCCGTAGATATACTACTGGGAGCTGAAATATGTTCCGAAGTGCTATTTTCTGATCGCACTAGAATCATTCCTGGCCAACCAGTAGCTATTGAAACAATATTCGGTTACGTGCTATTGGGACAGGTTCCTAATGTTAACACCGCAGTTAATACAACTTCTCTTTTTATTTCCGATTCAGTAGATAATGATATAAGGAATTTCTGGGAATTAGAAGAAGTCAAAATGCCCAAAGTTCCTTCTCCAGAAGTTGTTATTTGTGAATCTCATTTTCTAGAAAATTATTCTCGAAACGCCTCTGGTCGTTTTACTGTCGCTCTCCCTTTCAATAACAATATTAAACCTCTCGGTAGCAATCGACATATTGCTTATAAATGTTATCTAAATTTAGAAAACGTCTTTCATGTTCTCTGGAAAACAAAATTCTTATAATATGTTTTACAAGAATATTTTGATCTTGGTCATATGATTTTAGCCGAAAATCCATCCGATTATATTTTACCACATCATGCCATCTCGAAAATAACAAGTAGTACTACCAAACTACGCGTTGTTTTTAATGGATCTGCCGTGGATTCAGTAGGTCTTTCTCTCAACAATAGATTATATGCTGGTCCCAAATTACAGTGCAATTTACCAGATATAATAAATACATTTAGATCGCATAAAATTGCTGTTTGTGCGGACATTCGCATGATGTACCGGCAGATCTTACTTCGTAAGCAAGATTGTCAATTTCAGCATATATTTTGGAGACCAACTCCACAAGACAACATTTCTGAGTACGAGCTTAGAACTCTTACATATGGTTTAGCTCCTTCCGCTTTCTTAGCTCAAAGAGTTCTTCGGCAATTAGTTATAGACGAAGGAACTCTTACCCCTGGCTTCTGAAGCTATTATGTATCATACCTATATGGATGACGTAATTAGCGGTGCTGAAAGTATTGCTGAAGCGAAGCAACTACAGCACGAGCTAGTAAAACTTCTTTCTCTAGGCCAGTTTGATTTGCGCAAATGGTCTAGTAACTCTGAGGAATTGTTACAGGATTTCGAACAAACTGAATTAGAAACTCTAATTCCTTTCTCTGATGACGTTAGTGGTATAAAGATACTAGGTTTAGTCTGGAACCCTGGAATAGACGTGTTCACTTATAACGTGATACCCTTTAAAGGTGAATTTACAAAACGCTCTGTACTTTCTTATATGGCCCGCATATTCGACCCTTTAGGATGGTTAACTCCCGTAATATTTGTAGTAAAGCATATGTTACAACGACTGTGGGTTCAACAGATTGATTGGGATGATACCCCTGATCATAAGTGGTGTCAGGAATGGCAAGGCTTTTGTAACCAAATTACTATGTTATCCCAGCTAAAAATTCCTCGTATTTTGTCTCATTTTCACGGCACTTATCGATTGCTAGGATTTTGCGATGCAAGCGAAAGGGGATACGGCGCTTGTGTCTACTTGTATGTTGTTAATGATAAATCTGTAGATTGTAATCTTTTACAAGCCAAGAGCAAGGTTGCTCCTCTAAAGCATCTTACTATCCCACGCTTAGAACTTTCTGGAGCTCTTTTATTATCCAAATTAATTCATTCTATGCGTTCAAATAAATTTCCATACCATATTTTGGAAACTAAACTTTATTCAGACTCTTAAGTCGTACTTACATGGTTGCGTACGCCTACATATTTGTTAAAACCTTTTGTGGGAAATCGAGTAAGCCAAATTCTAGAATATACCTCCATTGATCAATGGAGCCATGTTTCCGGAGAACTTAACCCCGCTGACGTCGCTTCTCGTGGACTCACCCCTTTTCAATTATTACGCCACGATTTGTGGTGGAAAGGTGCATCTAATTTAAATGATGTTTGTTTTAACCTCAACTATTCTTTTGTTCCTTTGAGTGAAGTACCTGAATTAAAATCAATTACTACACTACTGGTTGCATTAGAACAGTGCGATTTTGCTGAATTCATGGGAAATTTTTCTTCTTTAAGTCGCTTGCAATATGCAACGGCATATATTATTCGTTTTATTTATAATTGCCGTCACCCCATGGAAAAAACTCTAGGTCCTATTTCACGTGATGAATTACATAATGCATCACAAACATGCGTGAAACTTGTTCAACAACAATTTTTTGCAGTAGAATTGTTGCAAATAAAAGATAAAAAACCTCTCTCCGCCTCTTTTAGAAAATTATCGCCGTTTATCGATGCTCTAGGTTTGCTTAGGGTGGGCGGTCGCTTACAGCATTCACAATTGAACTATGATAGCAAACATCCTCTGTTATTGCCTAAAAGGGCAGCTTTATCTAAACTTATTTGCGACCACTATCATGCGTTATCTTTGCATTCCGGACCTCTTACCACACAAGCTCTTATTCTAAGAAAATACTGGATTTTAGGATCACGATCGTTAATACGACAACGAATACATCAATGCATACCATGTTTCCGATTTAATTCCAAGCCTTCTCAACCCATTATGTCTAATTTGCCTCCGTCCCGTGTACAATTATCTCGTGCCTTTACTCATGTTGGAGTTGACTTTGCAGGACCGTTGCTTGTTAAGTCTTCCATTCGGCGTAATGCTTCTTCTTTCAAATCATATCTTTGTGTTTTCGTATGCATGTGCACGAGAGCAGTTCACTTGGAATTAGTTTCCGAACTTACTACTAATGTTTTATGGCGTGTTTTGATCGATTTGCTTCTCGGAGAGGTGCTCCTGACACTATCTATTCAGATTGTGGAAAGAATTTTATTGGTGCAGCCCGTATGTTAAAGGAAGCTAGTGCGTTTCTTCATCAAAACCAAGATGAAATATTTTCCGCATTGGTTTCCCGCCAAGTTAAATGGCAGTTTAATCCGCCATATGCTCCTAATTTTGGGGGTATGTGGGAAGCATCGGTAAAATCTGCAAAATCTCTATTGCTACGCACTCTTGGCAAACAACCTCTTACTTTTGAAGAGTTGTCTACTGTTTTCACTCGCATAGAGGCCGTATTGAATAGCTGACCTTTGTGTTTCTTTTCCTTGGACACTAAAGACAACCCCGATTATTTGACTCCCGGTCATTTCCTTATTGGAGGCCCTATATTAAGTATGCCAGAGATAACTCTGCCAGAAAATATAAACTTGCATTCGCGCTGGCTACGACTGCGCCAAATTACCCAGTCGTTCTGGCGGCGATGGTCCAATGAATATTTGCTCACTTTATCTCAACGACTCAAATGGAATCGTTCCTCCGATGTACCCAAAGTGGGTCAAGTTGTTTTTCTTCCCGGGATTAAAACTTCTCCTCTATCGTGGCCGTTAGGACGAGTCGAGCAATTATTTCCCGGTAGCGATGGTGTTGTTCGCGTGGTGTCGGTAAAAACCATCCACGGTTCCCTCACTCGGCCGGTAAATAAAATAATACCTCTTCCTTTAGAAAACTAATTTTTTTTCTTGTTTCTTTCTCCAACTTAGATTTAGTTTTTTAAAAAAATCGCGTTTTATTTTGCTTTTTCTATCCCGAGCATCGGCGGGTAAACCGTAGCCCACTACTGGGAGGAAATGCCCAGTTCTAATACAATTTTCTTTTCAAGTTTCTAATATATTTCTTTTCAAAAATGTTCATTTTGGTGGGCGGTTATGTTCGCGCCATTTCGCTCTCCCAACGTGGTATTCGTTATCAAGCCAGGCGAGATAAGGAATACCATAATTTAAAAGAGTCGATTAACAACCATCCGCGAACGCGAACGTGTTCATTCAATTTCTAAATATTACTCTCTAATCTCTTTCCTAAAAACAACCCTTTCCTGACTCCGTTCCTATTTACCTCTGGCCAGAAACAGTAATGAAAGGTGCCGCGTTAGTGCTCCAGATGTCTGTGCTTCGGTAAGTGCTTTAAGTATTTATGTGACTTGTATTCCAATTCTATGTTTATTTCCTTCTAACCTATACAGTCCACTGTCTACCTTACAAACCCTGGTTTACTGCCTACTGCACTCCAGGCAATTTCTAATTGTGCCCCTTGACGTTCCAAGAGGCGCATACACCTATCCTTAAATGAACAAAGATATGGTTATACGAACGACAAATGTAATGAAGTCACACCCAATCAATACTTATGCCAATTATTAACAACCACAACAATTCAAGAAGACAGCCCTTGCGAAGTACAACTACTAAAATTTACCAATCACTATGAAAATTGTGAAGCCAAACCTGTATCAATCAACAACATGAAAATTCAGAAAATAACGGAAAATAAATGGATAGCCATTTTTCCCACCGAAGTAATCGCAACAATGTATTGTAATCAAGACGAAAGTAATTTAGCATTAACCGGAAGTAAATTAATCACCCTTAAGGAAAATTGTTATTTAATTAAAAAATGAAATAATTAGAGTTTACCAAGATCCAGTACAAAACAAGAAGTTAGCAAATCTACCCGATCTGCAAATCAAGATTACCCAAGAAGAAGATGAAGCAACCCTTCAAAAACCAATGCAATTGGAACACCTGGAATTAGACAACTTAAACCACGCCATGAAACTCATGGAACATTACAAAGAAAAATTAAACGAGATCAAGACGCCCAAAGTGCACTATGATAACATTAGTGTATGGACAATTATATTGATTTTATTAACTATTTTATTGATCATTTATGTAACTTACAGAATATGTATTAGATTTAAGAATAATAAAGAAAACAGTTTTAGATTTAAGAAACCCAAACAAACAAATGTACCACTAGAAAATATGAATTTTAAATGAGATTAAACGAAAACGAAAATGATTTAATTAAAAATCAAGAAAAAGGTTAAAACCCTTAATTTTTAATGTACGTTGGGAGGAGTTATAGTAACCCCCATCTATTATATATATAAAACTAATATATCTGTATTAGGAAATATTAGGAAACATTAGTAAATGTTAGGACACTGCAACAATGTCGTTGCAACATTTTAATTACATTATATTATTATGATTTCAGTTCCCACAAGTGGAAACGCTACAAAGTAGCCCAAGGATAAGTGACACTGCAAAAGTCAGGTCACAGACGGTCGACGGATGTCACGTACCGTGATTACGCAGAATAAGCCTGCAACATTGTATTTATGAATAGCTCTTAAGATAGCAACTAAGTATTACAAAGTGTAAGCGGACATTACGTCCGCAGGTTCCCACAGTATTGTGAGGGGGAGAAAGTTATATAAGGACCAGGAGCTCCACTCCTAGTCAGTTCATCAGACGTTCAGCTTTAACCTTGCAGTTCACTGGTAACTCACTGTACAAATTAATTAATAACTTCGACTTAGAATAAATTAGTTAAAATTGTAAATGTTCACATCTGTTTAAATCAAATAAATGTGTTAGATTTCAAAGAAGTCTTTTTAAAAAGGACCGTTCGAAGCCACGAACTCTAACTCGCGCTACCAAGGTAATTGGAGCTGCCATTCGCAGTTACATTCAAGATTTTCAGAAGAATTGCGACGATAATATTCACAAAATTGCCCATGCGCTTCGTAATGCTGTTCATGAATCCATAAAATATTCCCCAACATTTTTAGCTTTTGGACGCACGGTTCCTCTGACCGGGGAATTCTATAATAAATTAAAGGATTTAAATCCAGAGGATCTAGCAATTGATACTCGAGAACAATTGGTTCAAGACCTCAATGAATTATCGCCCATCTTTAAAGAAGTTCAGAAAAACATACATTTGGCGTATGAACGTAATACGCACTCTTACAATTTAAGGCGCAGACCATTAAATTTCAAAGTAGGGATTTAGTGTGGAAGCGCAATTTTATATTATCAGATGCTTCTAAACATTTCAATAAAAAATTAGCCCCGAAGTTCTTAGAAGCAAAGGTGATGGAAGTTTTAGGTTCTACCACTTATAGACTATCTTCTATGGACGGAAAACCGCTAGGGGTGTTCCACGTCCAAGACCTAAAACCTCACTAATATTTTATTTTTTCCAATTTTTTTATTTTTTCCTTCCGCCAATTTTCTGAAAAGACTCAGTTGTCTTATACATAATTGCGGTTGGATGTGTTAATTTCTACATTTATTTTTTTTCAATTTGCTTGAAATTCCTAAGAGCAATTTCAATTTTTCGAGGGGGCTGTGTAACATACTGTTTTAATACGCTCTAATTAGTTCTATGATTTCTAAAAATAGTTATTTTCTAGTTTAATTTTAGCATTCTAATTATTAGAATGAAGGTCTTGGAGCTAACCGCTTCAAGACTACCCAAGTAGCGTCCTAGCGAAGTTTCCAGGAAGATCTAATCCAAGAGTCAATCAGTTTTCTAAAGGCACTCACTTTAAGGGCACTAAACATGTCAGATTAGTTGCTATCTATGATTAGATGTCAATCATGTTTTGGGATCCTATTTATGTCAGGGTGGTCTGAAGCAATTTTTCAATTAGCGGAGCACTCAACTAAAATTAGTTCCGAGATCTACTTGTGTGGCAATCTTAGGCAATGGGCAGTTTAATTAATCTTAAAGATTTACGACCGGCGTATCCTAAGCCGAGTATGAGGGCCAAGAAAGGGGTAATTTTTCAATTAACTTAAATGTATATAAGGATGCCAGCCGGTGGTAATCGGGGGTTGTTTATTTCCAGACGCGTTAGAGTCTGAAGCTCGCGGACTTGCAGATTGAGTAAGTGTTTTATTTCTCTGAATTCAAGTGCGTGCCGTTATGTTCAAAGTTAGTTTATTTTTCTGAGTAAGTAATTATTATATACGGTATTACTATGAACTCAAGGCTGTGTTATGCATCATAAGTCATTTATTTGTTTAAATACAATATCTGTCGGCTTTCATAACATACAACTTCGGATTAAAGCTCCGTTCCAGTAATTTTTTATCCCCTTAGGTTATTGTTAAAGACCGCATCTTTTGAAGGGTTTCTTATTTTATTGTGTTTCGACGTTGTCCGAGGCTTGTAATAACTAAGCCACGAATTCCGTTATTGTACTATTTGACCCGGGCGAAGGTCGCGTTTTTCTTGTTATTGATGACCCTGGGATTAAAGGAAGGTCGTTTCAGTATGCAAGTTAGTTAGACTACGGTAGCGTTAATTAATTATATGTATTGGGGTGTTTGCACCCAGAACTGTTGTTAATATTCATAAAATAAGGACTTTAGAATTGTTTAGTTAAGTTGTGTTTGTGCTAGCCGGAGACTTAATAACATTTGCCCCTGTGAAGTGACGTATTTTCTGTCCTGCAATCTTAGTTCATCGCCACGAACAAAGTGCTATTACCGCGATCGGTCCATGGGCCGTTTAATCCCATGGTGGCGCCCTATTGTAAATATTGTTAATCACTGTATAATTTTGTATGCATATGTAATTAGGTTGAGTTAGTTAGTAGGCCGTTTAATAAAACAATTGGAATTTTGTCTTAGTGTGTTGTTGTTTAATGAACCTCTCCTTCTCACCGACTGCAGCAGCTGCGAGGCAATGTCCCGAAACGTGAGGGTACTATAGTATTAGAGGTCCTTCCCATTTATTATTTATTATTAATTGGATACCCTCACGCGGTAGGTAAATATTATAATTACAGGCATTCCTACTGAACGGGCTATGCTGTCCGACAGTTCACAGATTTTCGACCCTTTGGGTCTTCTGGGTCCTTGTGTCATATCCGCTAAATTTCTCATGCAGTCTCTTTGGATGGAAAAGATTTCATGGGGATCCGATTCCTGTTTCAATTCAAAATAGTTGGACTCTTTTACGACAAAATTGGGTTGTGTTAAACAATCTCCTAATTCCACGTAATGTTGTCTGTTGCAAACCCGTGCAGGTGGGGATGTATGGATTCTCAGATGCTTCAGTTCATGCCTACGGGGCATTTATCTACCTACGTTCAGTTGACCCGCAAGGTCAGGTTTTCGTTCGGCTTCTGTGTGCAAAAGCTAAGGTTGCGCCCTTGAAGCCTGTCACTATTCCACGTGTAGAGCTTTGTGGAGCCGCGTTGTTGGTTAAATTTGCTGCTCAAGCTACAAAGGCCTTAGACATGGACTTTAAGCGGTCTGTCTTTTGGTCCGATTTTACTGTCATTCTAGGGTGGCTAAAACACCGCCTAATCAACTTAAAACTTTCGTTTGCAATAGAGTTGCAGACATACAAGCTTTGACTGCTCATGCCACATGGCGGCATGTACCTACTAATACAAATCTTTCCGATATGCTTTCAAGAGGACTTTTACCTGCTCAGTTATTAGAATGCAGTCTATGGTGCAGTGGTCCTTCCTGGTTGCATGAATCTGAGAATTCATGGCCTATTTTCGTAGATCGTATTTCCAATCTACCAGATCTAAAGAGTACTTTACAGTGTCATCATGAGCGTCAGGTCGAACCTTTCCCATGGGACAAATTTTCTACTTTGACAAGACTCGAAAGGGTTATTGCATACTGTTTGCGGTTTTTGCGTAATTGTCGTAAACTGCTCTCGAAGAGGAACCTAGGCCCTCTCACGTGTGAAGAGATTTCGTTTTCACATACTTGCTTGGTTAAAACATCTCAACTAGGGTCCTTTCTGGAAGAAATAAAATGTCTACAGAAAGACATTCCCATTCTAAAGCCAAGTTCAGTTTCAAGCTTAACCCTTTTTCTCGACTCTGATGGTATAATACGTGTCGGTGGTCGTCTTCAAAATTTTCAGTTCTCCTTTGAGAAAAAACATCCAATTTTGCAAAACATAGATTTGCTAAGCTTCTTCTTATAAATTCGAGGCCCTTGTCTCCTATTACTTTCGATCCCAACGATCTTCTTCTTTTAACTCCAGAACATTTTCCTATTGGTCGATTCATGACTTCTGGTCCTGATCCTTCCTTAAGTCACCTTAAAGAGTCCAGACTTAATACCTTCCAACGAGTTCAACTTCCTCAGCAACAAATATGGTTACGTTGGAGCAAGGAGTATGTATCCGAACTCCAACAACGACAAAAATGGCGTTCCAATAACTCCGAACTTCAAGAAGGCACATTGGTGCTAATAATGGAGGACAATCTTCCAGTGTTGCAGTGTCATCTTGGCGCATTGTGAATGTTCATACTAGTGCCGACGGTGTTAATCGCGTTGCGTCGATTAAAACTGCTACTGGTCTAGTCCGTCGATCATTTTCCAGGATCTGTCCGCTACCTATTGACGACATGTAAATATATTTTAACGTTCTATACTTATTATTATTGTACTATACTTGTTCATACTATTTCTATTGTACTTTAGGCTGATGTATTTAATCAATTGTTAGTTTATTGAAAGTTAGAGCTTTCAACGCCGAAGCATGTTGGGGATTTTTAGAATTTACTAAGATGTGAAGTTACTTCGCGTTTGTGCCGTGAACTACTTTTGTGGCGGAAGCGCTGATATTTTGTTGTGTGCTTCGTTTCCAGAATTTCATTTGCGTTTAAGATGTCTAAGGGGTTAGCTCGTGACACCTCATACCCATTCATTCTAATGTATTTTACTTAAATTTACAATTATATTTAGTTACAATAAATGCATTCCACGTTGAAACATTCTTACATTTCTATCTTAGCAAGAAACAAGTTTTCAGTTTTATTGTTAAGTTGGTCCTAAGAGTTTTAATACCACAACGAATACACGTGCAGCTGATTCGCATAGAAGATGTAGAATTATACAAATATATCTGAAACACAAATTATCCAATAATATAATCAACACATAATGTTTGATTCTTATTGATGTTTTAGAGTCCCCGGGATTTTTTTCTGCAGCTGGGGCGAAGGCGGCGTTGTTTGTTTTGTTAAAGTCCTTCGAAGATGATTCTATTGTAGAATTCTCCAGGGACGAAGACAGGACGTTTGAAAGTGCAGTTTTTAAAGGCATTATCCCACCAGTGCATGCATATATTTTCTTTCGGTGTATTAATATTTTGATTTCTCTGAGTCTGCCTATGCAGTTGACTTTAGGTATTTATTTATTTTGCGTTTAGAATTTACAGAACAAAGTTATTTAGTTTTTTTTAGAGTGAAAATTAATTTTTAATCATACAATCCCTCTAGGCTTTTAAAGAAAATTAGATAAAAATATTATTTACATTTGGTTTCATTGTGTGAAAAATTTTGTTTAATCAAGATCTAATTATAACGTATAGTTTTGGTATGTAAAATGTGTTTACGTGATTGTTTTCATGTCACGCTGAGTAAACAAATTTGTGTAAGAACAATCTGATAAATTTTAATTGCTTTGATTTAAAATTAAGAATAAGCTAATAGCAGTTTTATGGATTGGTATTAATTACAAAATTAGATTACGATTGACTGTTCATATGATCTTCCGTACAAAATCTATAGTTACATTATGTTTAGGTGTGCCGTTATGACATAACTCTATCGTTGCTGTGAAATGCATTTCTTCTGGTAGATGGTTTTATTCCTTTATTGCTGTTGTCTATTATTATATTATTTTCTTGATATTTACTTATCAAGAGCTGCTTTTAAGAAGTGCTTGTGGACACGATGTAAGTTTAATTATGTATAAAGTATTTAAGAAATTATATTAAACAATTGACTGAGAACAATTCATATATGTATATATTTTTAATTTCTGTTTTATGTGAATACTAGAATTGAGGTTAAAAATTAGTTTTAGGTAATTAAGGAGTGTATTAATTATTTTTGCAAAGATTTTTGTACTGAATAACCTCCGGAATATATTGGATAAATACTGTTTTCTTCGCGGGGTGGTAATTAATTGGAGATTAATTACGTATAAATGCAAACGAAATGCGCACGTGGTTCATTTCTACAAATCACCAATTAACATTGATATTCAAGTGTTACAATAAGCAAAACCTTTCGTGTGTTTAATGTGTTTATACAATTGTGTGTGTAGTAATTACAAATCTCATACGATACAAAATTATTACAGTCGTTCTGTTCGTGCACAAATTGATGCAGACATATTTTGTGTTTCTTCAAGCGTACGGTCACACAATACATTCAGGTAGTTCGTAACCGGACAACATTCCTACAAATTTGCTTTTCCAAACTGGACTTGCGGCAAACAAAAGGGGTCCATACCTGTACCTAAGTGGTTACAAGAACGCCTTACAATTCAAAAGGCAACTTTTAAATTGAAGGTAATTGTAAAAATTGTCAGGAGTGCTTTCTTTCATTCATGCCATATCCTAGAAATTGTAAGCACCACTATGTGGTCAATTTATAATGGAACTTTATAGATGCAAAACATTTCGTGTTAAAATATTAGATATTTTTACATTCGTGATGACTACCGAATTAGCAAAGCTTATTAAAAGTTGTGCAGCATTTTGAAAGCTCCAGTTACAAGATTTGTTTTGTATATGCAGGGAATTTTTGCTCAAACTAATTTAACGAATGAAATAATACTGCAAGTTCAATTAAGAGTAGATAAATTTGAATGGTTAATTGGAGATTTTAATCACGTTCAATTGAGTATTGAATGCTTGCAGGACGATTCTGAAAAAAAAAACAGCTGAAGAGGAACGTACTGAATTTGAAAATCCATATTTTAAACTGTTTTCAGTTAGTTGCTAAACAACTTGTTTCCGATTTTAATAATGTTCGCCAAGAAACACCACCTAGAGAAAGTACAGTAGATAATTCTAGCATTAAATCATGGAATGATATTAAATTGCCTTCTTTGGAAATTCTTATTTATGAAAGCTCGTATGAAGGGTACAATCAATTCCATAAAAATTTTAGATCAGTTATTGATTATAATTCAAATTTGAGTGAAGTTCAAAAAATGTATTACTTTAAAAGCGCCGTTGGGGGAATCGCGGCAGAAACATTTCAGTCTCGAAGTAAGTAGCACTAATTATAAGGTTGCCTGGCATTTATTGCAAGAACACTTTTTAATAAAAGCTTAACTATTTTTAGTCATTTAAAGGGTTTGTTTGATTTGCTTGTAGTTCAAAGGAAAGCTGTGCTAAAGTAGAAATCTATCGGATTCTTATCAAAGACATTTGGGAGTCTTACAAGCTCTAAATGAGAACGTTAAAGAGTGGAATACCATACTGGTATTTTTAATATCTCATAAATTAGACCCAGTTAGCTACAGAGGTTTTGAAGAATCTCAATCAAAGGATATAGAGTACCATAATTGGAGAATCTAGCCGAATTTCTAAAACAGAAATGCGATCTGCTTAAAAAATCCAGGATAATGTAACTGAATCAAAGGATAGTAGCACTGGTGTAAAATCCAAGATTGAAAGTCATTCATTCTTAAGTGCACAAAGTGAACGCTCATTATGTAAAGGAAAGATCACTCAATTTACAATTGTACAAAATTTTTTAAATCGCCAATTAACTAGGTCACATGAAGTGCAAAGACTCAAATTGTGCATGAACTGTTTCAAGCCTGAGGGAAGTAAAAGGTGCGATAAAAACATAATACTTTGTTGCATTTTGAAACAGACACAAATCCTGTGAGCAAAGAGGTAGATTAAGAAAACGACACACCAATGTGGATGAAGTTGTTTTAAGTTCTCATTCATTAACACTGAATGCAGTTGTTCAGCGAACTCTGCTTTCTACACCTAAATTAAAAATTTACGATAGTAGTGGAAAAGCCAATAACTGTGGAGTATTGTGAATTGTGATTCACAGTCATATTTTATAACAGCTGATTTGTGTAATCGGTCAAAGCTTGATAAAATAAAAAATGATCTGCCCGTCACAGGTTTATAGGTTCAATGAAATTTAACATATAATTTAAAACTTAGACTATCATAGAATCTAATGCAAATGCATATTCTTGTAAAAAATGTGTCTTAATGTGGCCAATATAGTAAGTGAAATGTCAAATTTTGAATTTGATCCATCATTGTTTGATATTTCAAAAATTTTGAAATTAGCGGATACGGAATATGACAAACCAAATCAAGTACAATTACTGGTAGGTGCATTATTTTGGACGTTGCTCTCCACTGATCAAATCATGTTGGGCACTAACTAGCCGATTTTGCAAAAAACCGTGTTGGGTTGGATATTTTTACGTCAGATATTAGAAAATAATCACAACAGTGCAAACACTTTGCAATGTAATTTTAGCTCAAACCTTTATGAGCAATTTACCAAATTTAGAAGCTGGAAGAACCAGTTATGCCACCGAGTATTTGAATGGAAGGAGGACCAAATGTGTAAAATCCACATTTTAAATACTTTCACAAATGACGTTGAAGGCATGTTTATAGCGTCAATTCAATTCAAAAAATCTCCTGCAGAGTTAGGAGAATCTATATCAGTGACACTTAAACGTTCCTTATCGTTAGAAAATAAATTTTTAAAAAATAGGGTCTTGAAACAAGAGTACGTAAAATTTATGAAAGAATACGAGGAATTCGGTCACATAAGAAAAACAAGTGAGAATTTTTCATATAATGGTCCCACATATTTTTTGCCTCATCATGCAGTGATCAAGAAAGACATTACATGTGATTTTCCAATGCTCCACCTGAAGGTACTACATTGGCCAGGAAGCGAGTTTTTTTTTTTTACCTGGAGAATTTTGAATTTTGTCGAACCCTTGCTGTTCCAAGCAAGGTAGGGATCTTTAACGTGCGTGCCAACACTCACACACGGGACCTCCATTTTACCTCTCATCCGAACGAGGGTGTATTTTTGTGAAAAATGCTCGCCTAACATTTTTCAAGCGGACCGTGTCGGGATTCGAACCCGGGACCTTGGGCGTAGTAGTCACACACATACCACTACGCCACGGAGCCGCCGATCAAGAAAGACAGCTTGACTTCAAAAATTTGTGCAGTATTTGATGGTTCTGCACGTACTAAGTACAGCTTTATCATTAAACGAGTTACAAATGGTAGGTCCAGTTTTGCAGGAAAATCTTTTGCCAATTTTATAAATATTTAGGATACATTCAGTAGTTTTAACCGCTGGTTTCGCCAAAATGTACCATCATGTGCTAATTAAACTAGAGGAATGGGATCTACAGCAAATTTTTTGGAGGGATGACGTGCTAGATCCAATAAAAATATATACTTTAAACACGGTAACATACGGCACCGCATTGGGGTCCTATTTAGCAATTCGTGCATTGCAACAAATTGGACATGAATGTAAAGAGATAAAACCAAGCATTTCCAAAATCATTTTAAATTCATTTTACGTAGATAGTTTGTTAGTGGGTACCGACTCAATAAAAAATGCATTACATATTCAGAGCGAATTATCAGAAGTCCTAAAAACAGGGAAGTTTGAGCTCAGAAAGTGGGACTCAACCGAACGCTCTATTTTAGAACATATTAAGATCAGTAATCCGTCTGAGGAACATTTAGGAACTGGTAACTTGGTAAGCACAAAGACTCTAGGATTAATTTTGACAGCAAATGGTGATTTTTTGACGTATAGAGTAAGCCAAACTAATTCTGCAAAGTTTATTTCAAAAAAACATATTTTGTCTCATAGTGCAGTGATTTTCGATCCGTTGGGTTTATTAACCCCCATGTATTATTATAGCAAAAATAATAATGCAAAAATTGTAGCAATATAAATTAAGTTAGGATGAGTCTATTCCTGCAAAGTTGCCCACTAGGTGGAGAATCTTTCGGGACAACCTATCGAATGTAAACAAACCTCGTTTACGAAGACAAGTTATAATTTCGAAGTGTCGAAATTGAATTGCATGGGTTTTCGGATGCCTCGCAGTATGCTTATGCTGCAGCGATCTATATCAGATTAGTTGACGGAAACAGAAATACTTAAGTTCGATTATTATGCGCAAAAAATAAAGTATCACCTCTAAAGGTAATTACAATCCGCAGATTAGAATTATGTGGCGCATTAATTTTGGCCCAGTTTTCTGATAAAGTCATTAAGATGATAAATATAAAGATCGACAAATGTGTTTATTGGTGTAATTCAGAAATTGTTCTTTCGTGTATAAAGGGCGAACGTAATCACTTAAAAACGTTCGTTGCAAATCGACTATCACAAATTCAAACATTAACAAATATAAATGCTTAGTTGTATGTTAATAGAGCGGAGAACCACGAGTCATTGGAAACGAAGAGCGTATTCTGTTTACTGGTTAACGAATTGATCACGCCATTTAAAAATTTTTCTTTATTTAATAAAGTCAAACGTGTAATGGCGTATTGTAGAAGGTTTATACATAATTTAAGGTTAGGATCTGAAAACAAAAACATTTGCTCTCTTAATGTCCTAGAGCTACTAGAACCCGAAATTAGCCTAGAAGAATTAGTTTAACAAGAGGTGTATGCACAAAAAATTACAAGACTAAAGAAAAATATTCAGTTCTGAATACAAGTAAGCTAGTGTCATCAAATCTTTTTATAAACACGAACGGGTTTTAAGACTAGGTGGAAGATTAAATCCTTCATCTTATAGTTACGACAAACGGCATCCAATAATTTTACCTAATAGTACGAGTTAGGTTTTGGGCCTCTTGATTTAAAACAGAAATTACACTGGAAATTAACAAATGGTTGCATTATATTCATTAACGCTTTTAACAATCAAAATTACTTTCACTAATTAAATTTAATTAAACAAAATTAAGTAGCTTGAACAACCAACAATGTTGAAGTTGTGAAGCTCGAGACTGACTGGCCATCTTGGGCTCTTGAGGGTATTTATGCTGTCCCCGCACCTCAGATTGCTTGTGGGAACTGCAGAGCTCATGTCTGCTATTTTTTTATTCATTTATACAATACAGAGTAACAGTCTTAGTTCTAACAATACGTTTCTTACAGTCTATTGTGACCTGCACTTGCAGTGTCAAGTTACGTCTGGAATACAATGTATTCACATCCGTTCACATGTCTAGTTTATGAACTTCCATTAACCTTTTGTAATATGTCCTTCAATTATACATTGTTGCATCTAACTTAAGTTCTAATAATTCTATTGAGTTATACCTATACGTTGATTTGGGGGATATGTACCTCACGTACTAACGAAATTAATAATGCTTGATTATCACATCTCATTGTCGCATTCTGGTGCCCAAACATTGTTGGCTTTTATGCGTGAGAAGTATTGGCCTATTATGACAAGAATCTAACCAAGTACATTGTGAGATCGCGTGTTAAGTGCTTCAGAGTTAGGCCCAAGGGAATAAAATATTTAATGGGCAACTTATCTGCAGTTAGAGTAACGCAAACATGTCCATTTGAAACTTGTTGAGTAGATTTTGCGGGTCCGTTTGAGCTAAGAAGTAATTAAAGCCAAAGCTATAAACTTTTTAAAACATATTTATGTTTATTCGTTTGCATGACAACCAAAGCTGTACATTTAGAAGTAGTCGCGGATTTAACTACAAAGGCGTTCATAGCTACATTAAGACGCTTTTCCGGTCGTAGGAGCAAACCATCGCACATATACAACGATAATGGTACGAATTTTGTGGATGCGAATAGGGAATTGCAAAGACTCTCGAAATATTTATTGAATGTTTGAAATCAAAATCACTTAAATGAAAAATCTGCAAGTATATGTATTACTTAGAGTTTTATTCCTGTGCGTTCGCCAAATTTTGGGGGAATCTGGGAGGTTGGAATAAGATCCACTAAATCACAGTTAGTTAGAATTTTGGGTCCGTATCTTTAACCTACAAATCGTTTTCTACAATCTTAATACAAATAGAGGCTGCGCTTATTTTTCGCTCTTTATTTTCATTGTCTGAGGATCCAACCGCTCACTTTTTTATTGGTCGAAAATTGACGACGGTGCCCGATCCAAATCTAATACACATTAAAAAAAATCGATTAAATCATCTCAGTGCATGCAAAGAATGATTCAGCATTTCTGACGTGGTTGGTTCATCGAATATATTACTGAGCTACAGCAGCGTCAAAAGTGGTGTCAAATGGAACACCAATTGATCAAGGTCGGTGATGTGCTGGTAATTAAAGACGATAAAGCTTCGCCCCTTTAATGAAATATGGGAAGGATGAAAGTGTTTCCTGGCGCGGACAATATTGTTCGGGTTGTATCAGTGCAAACCAATTACGGTGTAGTGGGGGATTCATTGGCCAAGATTTGTATTTTGCCAATCAAGGACAATTTGGCAAATACCCCTTTCTGAGGGTGCGAAGGAATAGGTCGCTTTCAACGTCATTTCAAGAAGACAATTCCGCTTTAACACCATGCTCTTTGGTCTACCCAACGCAGCTCAAACGCAACATTTTCGGTCCACAATTTGAACGCACGTATTTTGTTATCTTGATGATATTCAATGTTCATTGTCATTTGATGATCATGTATGATTGTTATATGAAGTTAAGAAACGTTTCAAGGAAACCAACTTGACAACCAACTTAGAGAAATCTAAATTCTTTAAAAAATCATTAAAATTTTTAGGATACATAGTTAAGTTGAATTCCCTTCAAATTGATTCACAAAAGATCTCTGCGATGAAAAATTCCTTTTGTCCGAACACCACAACTGAAGTAAAAAGGTTCTTGGGATTATGCAGTTAGTACAGAAGATTTATTAAAGACCTTCTACACTAGCCCCCTCATTAATGACTTGATTAACAAAAAAAAGGAAGGGCATGCTGTCATTTGGAACCCTAGAGCCGAATCTTCGTTTTCGCAAACCAAGCAGGTTCTGGTATCTGCTACCCATTGGTGTTACCCGTGCTTATTCTACTCCGTTCATTATAGAGTGCGAAGCTTCAGATACTGGATCAGCGCAGTACTGATACAAAATCTAAAACAGAAAGAACGTGTTATTTCCTATGCAAGCCGATCTCCAAACAAAACTGAGTGTAATTTGTCGACAACTGAGAAAGAATGTCTTGCAGTTATGTTTGTAATTGAGAAGTTTCGACCATGGGTAAAAAGTATCTATTTCATTGTGGTCACAGATCATTATTCTCTTTGGTTAAATAACATTCAAAACCCGTCTGGTAAGCTTGCTCGTTGGACTGTTCGACTTACGTATCACAGTTCACAATAAAGAAAAGTTTAATACCGTTCCAGATGGTCTTAGCCCAACTGTTGCAACAGAAAATTCTAATGATAATATAGCCGAGTATCAAATTGTAAATCTAATTGGCGTTACCCTCAATAATTTAGATCCCTGGTATGAATCTCTTAGAAAAAAGATCTTAGCTTCACCTGATGAGTGGAAGGTTGAAAATAACTTTTTCCTCAAGTCTACTCCATCTAACTTGCCTCTTACATATAATATTGTTGAGTGGAAGCATCTCGTTCCTACATTGCAACAACAGGAAATCATTCGTTCTTGTCATGATCCTTCCACCGCTGGCCACTTTGTTTATTCAAAAACTTTATAACGTATCAAAGAATTATATTATTGGTCGAGAATGCGTAAGGATGTATTAAAATGCTGTCGTAAATGCTCAGTATGCGTAGCGCAAAAGTTATCTAACGCGACTCCACTAAATTAACTTCCCATTTTAAGTAATAGTAATCAACGTTATGAGTTCTTTTCCACGTTCGTAAGCTGGACACAAATTTCTCTTTGTCTTTCCAAGTACACTTTACTTTTTCCATTACGTAATGCAAAGGCTTTCACTATTATTCGTCTCATCGAGGAGAAACTTTTTTGTATTTGGAACCCCACTATTTATTACATGTGAAAATACAACTCAATTTTCTGGTAATGAATTCAAAACTTTTTGTGGTAAATTTGAAGTACAAAAAATTTGGTTCAATGCTGTCCATTTCCCCCAATGCAATTTTAAGAGAAATTTACTAAAACTGTTGGAAAAGCAGTTCGTCTATATGTTAGTGAATATGATATGTGGAGTATTAACCTACCTAAAATTCAGCTCACCTTCAATTCGGTTAAACATGAAGCTATTAGTTATACCCCAAATTTTCTAGTATTTGATAGACACGTATCCATAAATTGAAAATTTTACGGAGAAAGTTTAAAACCAATAGAAGATAATGAAATCATTCCCGGTAATCGGCAAGTTTATGAGTCTGACCGTTAGGGTTCGTAGAAGATCTTCAAACGTATTCGACAAAAGTTGCATCTTGCTTATGAACGCGCTAGTAAGCAATACAATTTAAGAAGAAGGAGTGTCTCATTTGAGATTAGCGATTAAGCATGGAGGGCCAATAAAGTGCTCTTTATTGATCCGAATAAATTTTCAGTTAAGTTAGTACCTAAGTTTGTGCTATGTACAGTTAGGAAAAAGGTATCTACCTTAGTCTATAAAAGACAGATCGAATTCCTGTAGATGGCACGTGAAGGATCTAAAATCCTTCCACGCCAGTATTGTTCATAAAACTGTTGATTAAATAATTAGTTTCGTAACCGTTTACATTTGTGTCGTTGCTAAGTAACTTTGTTTTGATATCGCTTAACAACTTCGTGTTGAATGCTTGTGGTGCACATTGTTAATTAATTAATTAAAATTCATTTAGATAAATTGTCCTGACAATTTTGCAACGAAAAAGTTTACAATAACTGCGACATAATCACGAGCTCGCCTCTTCTCGTAAGATGCGTCCGATTCTCAAACGTGGTTAAAAGGCAATTGACTGTCCACAACCCCACAACTACCCTTCATAATAGAGTATGGTTGTTCGTCTCTACCTACGACTAAGCCAAACAAGTGTATGTTTTGTTAATTAATGGAAACCTAAGTTGTTGTAATAACATTTTATTTTATACATTTATTCCAGACTTCAATGTTTTTAATAATATACATACAATATTACATCTATATAATGTGACCACGCCGTACGCCATTAGACCGAGAGAGTGCATTAACCTAACCTAAATTTATATAAAATAAATGACAGATGATTAGAACTAATAGTAACATAACTGCAACTCACGGTTACATTAGAAGATTACACTATGGATTTTAGTGTCAGATCAATTCTTTAACATATACTTTTACACTCCCCCTTGCTAAAATCCTTAAGACTTATTCTATACTTCAACTTTGTAAAAAAAGTAGATTGCAACCCTTTTGTAAGAACATCGGCCTCTTGTAAAATAGAATCAATATATTGTATTACAATCTGCTTCCTTTCCAAGTGATCATATATAAAATTAAATTTTAAATCTAAATGTTTGACTCTTTTATTGTTGCCTGGATTTCTAACTAAAGCGATACATCCTTGATCATCCTCAAAAAATATTATTTTACTTATGCTAAAATCAAAATCAAACAGTAGTTTCTTTAACCATAAACCATCGACAACAGAACTGCATAATTCCACTAACTTAGCTTCTGTTGTGGATAGCGCTACACAATTTTGTTTTCTGGTTACCCAATGAACAGTGTTTCCAAACACTTTAAATAAAAAACCTGTAACCGATTTTCGATCTAATACATCACCGCCCCAATCAGCGGCAACATAACACACTAAATCTAAATTCCTATTTCTAATAAATTTCAGTCCTACAGTACAAGTTTTCTTCAAATACCTTAAAATTCTTTTTAAATAATTCCACATTTCATCGGTTGGATTATCCTGATATCTACTAAAAAAATTCAGCGCAAAACAAATATCTGGTCTAGTGCCCTAAACTAAATACATAAGGCACCCTACTAACTGAAGAAAAGGTTTTCTTGTAAGATCTCCATTAAAGTTTTGTAATTTCAATTTCTGTTCAATTGGCGTATCGCTACTTTTCCGTTCTTTCGTTCCAAACTTTTTTAAAACTTTTGATATATATTTTGATTGGCTTAATCTTAAAATACGTAATTCTTTATCATAATTTATTTCAATGCCTAAAAACAATTTAAGCTCCCCTTTATTTTGTATTTCAAATTTTTTTATTAGAGTTTCTATAATATCATTTATTTTTTGCAAATTTAATCCTGCTAACAAAATGTCATCAACATACAAAAGCAAATATATCTCTTCTCCTTCAAAATGCAAGAAATAAAGACAATGGTCATTTTCTGAGCGGGTAAATCCTATGCAAATAAGAAAACTATTTATTTCGATATTCCAACATTTTGAGGATTGTTTCAATCCATATAATGATTTTTCTAGCTTTAATACATAACCGTTATTTATTTTTAATCCCTCTGGTGCATATATGTAAATATCTTCATCTAATTTTGAGTTTAAAAAGGCTGTTTTCACATCTAGTTGCCTAAAATGAAAACCTCGTTGATTACCGATGTTGAGTAAAACCCTAAGAGTTGTCATTTTTGCTACAGGCGAGAAAATCTCCTTGTAATCTAACTTTTGTTGAGCAAATCCTCAAACTACTAACCTTGCTTTATACGTATCTTCCGATTCATCTGTGGATTTAAGTGTACATACCCATTTGGTGTCTAAAATGTTTTTATTTTTAGGTTTAGCTACAACTTTCCATGTATTGTTTTTACTTATCCACTCTAATTTCCTACTTATTGCACTTTCCCACATACTTTTATCCAGCCTATTTTCTACTTCTTTATAGCTTTGAGGAACGTTGCTCACAAAACCTTCTGCATCAAATGCCATATAAAGTTCATAATCATCATATTTAGATGGTACCTTTTTTTACGTTTATTTATCCCATAATTGTCATTACTTTTATGTCCCTCGTCCTTTTCTTGTAAACTAACTTCTCCTGTTCTGTATAACTCCCCTTGCTCAATTTCTTTTAATTCGTCTCCATTTAATTCAAAATTCGTTTGCACAACGTCTACAGTATTTTTATGAAAATAAAATGTACTTTCATCAAATTTAACATCCTTTGATACTATTATTTTACATTTCACAGGATCCCACAATCTGTAACCAGAACTTGTGTATCCCACCATGACACATCTTTCAGTCTTTGAGTCAAATTTATCTCTCATTTCTTTTCTTATAAGATTATAGGCAACACATCTAAAAATCTTCAAGTTACTTATATTTGGTTTAAGTTTGTACCAGAGTTCAGTGGGTGTAACCCCTTTTAAACATTCGGTGGGGCAACGATTAATACTATATTTTGTTTAAAACATTGCTTCCCCCCAAAGTTCCTTTGGAACTTTAGACTCATTTATTATTGCCCTAGCTCGTTCAGTTAAAGTTCTATTTTTTCTTTCGGCTTTCCCATTTTGTTCTGGGGTATATGGTACAGTATAATCTAAGACAACTCCATTCTCCTCACAAAAGGTTTTTAACTGATTAGAAACGTACTCGCCTTCATTATCGCACCTAAGTTTTGATATGCCAAAACCAAACATTGCCCTTACCATAAAATAATTTTCTTTAAATTTTGAAAAAACTTCATTTTTATGTTTCAGTAAATATGTAGATGTAAAATTAGAAAAATCGTCTGTAAACGTTACCAAGTATTTAGATCCATCATAAGCAATGGGTGTAACTGGTCCACATAAATCAGTGTGAACAATTTCTAACATTTTTTTGCTTTTATATCTCATAACAAACGGATTCCGTGTCATTTTACCAGCTGTACAAGGTACACAGGATTCAATATTTGAGACTTTTACATTTTCAAGGCCTTGTACCATGTGTTTATTTATTAATTTATTGAGTCCTGCAAAGTTTAGGTGTGCCAATCTACGATGCCACTGTAAATAATCTTGCCCACTACTATTTACCATATTACATTCAATTTTTAACAGCTCAAAATCTATTTCGTACAAATTATTTCTTTTTCCTATGCCAACAATTCCACATGTATTACTTAATTTAACCAAACCGTCTTCAAACACTATCTTAATACCAGACATCTCTAGTCGCTTTACAGACAATAAATTTTTTCTTAAACTAGGAACATATAGTGCATTTTTTATACAACAGTTAATTTTTTTGTCCTTTACTTTACTAATTACATTAATATTTCCTACACCTGTGGCTATCAAATAATTATTATTTTTTGCTATACCTATTTTAATTGCATTATCTAACATCATAAAATCTGAAAACACACTTTCGTCATTCATTAAATGATCGGTGCATCCTGAATCTATATAAAATGTTATAATGTTGTTTTTATTATCATAATTACAAACATTATTTGCATTTATCTCAGTTATAAAACAAATGTCGGAAACGGTTTTACATAAATCACTCACCTCACCACTTTCAAACTTTTGCTCGGAAAGGTTACTCACATTTCTCTGTCCATATACACTCGATTCTCCATTATAACCACCTCTGTAATGACCTCTTCTATTTCCCTGAAATCTATTGCTTCTATGTTCTTCTCTAAAATTCCTGGAACCCCTAGAATAGTTGTTTTGATAACCCCATCTTGTATTGGTAGACGAGTCCTGCATTTCCGCTTAAAATGTCCAGATTTACCACATCTATAGCACCCGGTTGCAGTATCAAAAGCTACCTGATTAGTTGTTTCATAATTTTTCGTTCCTACTTCCCTCTTTTCTTCTACAGCTAGCAATTTATTTTTAACACATTCAAAATCTAAAGAATCGGTAGGCAGATTTTTGATAATTGTAACCACCATTTCATACGACTTAGGAAGTGCTAATAGTAAATTACATATCAGGTCTTTTTCATCAGTAACTACTCCCGTAGCTTTTAGTTGTTGAACTACTTCTTCAAATTCAACCATAAACTTCTGCAACGACTCCCCTTTTTTTAACTTCATTGGCAGGAGCTTCCTTTTTAAAAATAATTGACTTGGTAGTCCCTTCTTTTCAAATTTTTCCGCGAGGACTTTCCACATTTGAAACGCAGTATCTTTTTCACGCAAGCATTCCAAGTATGTATCCGAAACACACTGTACTATCAAAGACTTCGCTTTATTATTTTGTTTTTCAAATTTATTTTTCTGTTCTTCATCTAATCGCGAAACATTTACTTCCTTGGTTATATGTTCCTTTACTCCATTTTCTACTAAAATCAACTGCATCCTAAACTTCCAATTCGTATAATTACCACCAGATAATAATTCTATATTATAATGGGTTTTTATTTTTTGTTGGGCCATGATGAACAGAGTCGTATTGTATTTTCCCTTTTTTAATCTGTTTTTATAATAACCATCTAACAATCTGGGCCCATAACCTGTTAATTAATGGAAACCTAAGTTGTTGTAATAACACTTTATTTTATACATTTATTCCAGACTTCAATGTTTTTAATAATATACATAAAATATTACATCTATATAATGTGACCACGCCGTACGCCATTAGACCGAGAAAGTGCATTAACCTAACCTAAATTTATATAAAATAAATGACAGATGATTAGAACTAATAGTAACATAACTGCAACTCACGGTTACATTAGAAGATTACACTATGGATTTTAGTGTCATAGATCAATTCTTTAACATATACTTTTACATGTTTTAGCATTCAAGAGTGGAAAATATCATCTGTAGCAGCTCTTCAAGATTACAGATTATAAGTTTGAGATATAATTAAAAAAAGGAAAAATTTCTTTATATCAATCATTGTCTACCATCAAAACATAGTCGATTTTTCCCTGATGGTTCCTTACCGGCGAATTCCAGGGACTCTGACACGGTACAACCACATCCAAACGTTACATTGTCATTTAATTCATTATTCAAAACTTTGTTCAACTACGGTGTTGTAGCTTTTTTCTAAAAGGTTTTGCATCACACGTATTAATATCCATGATTATCTTATCCCTACGTATCAAACGGTCCACTTTACTAATCTCATTAAGGAAATCTTTCACCTCTCGGGCTTGCAAACACTGAACATTTGAAAGGCCGTCTAAAGAAAGCAACCTGTCATTATGACCCATAGGTAGCAACGACTGAACCATATAAGAAATATAATTTTAAACTTCGCCTTGAATGTGCAATGAATTATTTTTAAAATCCGCTATCAAACCAAATAATTTTACGAAACCGCTGCCGAAGATAAAAGTATGAGGCAAAAGAAGACACGTGTAGAGTATTAAGGATTTGATATACCTTTTCCACACAAATTGGTAAATTCACAGAACCCGACACTGGCTTCGATCTTCCAACAGTCGTAACTACTTCTGTCCTATCTGAATTAAAAACTTTCAATTCAATCTCACTCTAGTAACGGGATTGCCAACGATCAACTACCGATGTGGTACACGCTGAATCCAATAAACCAAGATCAATATTAATGTAATCATTTTCCTTATTAACGCTCATCCCATCATCCCATTCCACATAGAAATAGTTCCCACAATAATAATTTTGTTTCCGGCATAAAATTTTATTTTTAAACTATTTATTACATCCATCACATCATAGAGTCTAACTTAACTCCTGGTACAATCAAAATTCACGTTGCTCTACAACTCTCCCTATTTTCAGGTTCAAAATTACAATACTGATAATTGTTGCAACTTTTTATCGTTCGGCGCTATTCAATTATCTTTCTTTAAAGGTGTCATATTTTTTATTAACAAATTTTTGTGCTTTATTATAAAATTTTTAAAAATAAAACTGGCTCCCGCCCTAGTATCAACTGATGCTTTAGCTTCTTTATCTTCAAAAATCGATTTTTAATTGTCAATACATTTCCAGGGCAATTTTCCGTTTCATGTTCCATAGTGCGTTCCTGTTTCATATTTTTAGCTAATAACTTGTCTCAAGTATTTTCTTTGTCCCGTATCGCAAATATAATTAAATTTTTCCCTCAATAAATTATTCCTAACTTTATGTCGTTTATTATCCCCCGGTAAAAGTTTAAAATTTTCTGTTCAAACCCTAAAAATATATTTACATCTATTTTCGCTAAAGTAAACTGAACTTTCGTGTTGCCTTTTCGCATCGATACACCAATTTCTAGTTTATGTTACTGAACCCTAATGGCTGTTACAATAACTTTTACATTATTTAAAAATATTTTGAGATTAATTTTCCATCCTCATAAATTTTCGAACATGTTCTGAAGGAACAACAGTACTATTACACCAAAACCTATCTCCCTAAATTTTGTCAGCTTCCTTCCGTAAATTTTCTATTTCTTTTTTGTTACTTTATTACTTAATACTATTATACTTTGTTCTATTTTCCTAATTTCTATTCTTATATTTTGCTCACTTTCTTACAACATTTTTCTCCACCTACGTCATACTTGAGTTAGTTATTTCCTGAACCTCTTCGCTAAGTTCCACCCTTGTATTTAGTTCATTTTCCTCTACAGTCTCTTGTTGATTCCCTATAGTATCATCCATGTAGAACCTCGTGTTCTTTCTATTTTTATTACAGTCACACTCGAGTCAGCCATTTTCTGTACCCTCTGTCTCGTAAAAATGCAGAAATATTTAGTCCATCATTTGTTTGTTTTAATTTCTGTATTAATTTTTACCTTATGTTGCTCTAATTCTTGACTAAATGTTTGTTGACTTCGTTCTAATCCCTTATATAATCTTTTTCTCTACTGTACATACTTTTCAGAAAGTTCATCAGGTCCTTCATCCTTGATTCTGTTTGACTCTTTTCTCCTATCATTGTATCAGAAATTTAAAAAAATTACATTATATAAAATGTTTAACTAAATCTGACTGATTTATGCCCCTAAGCGTTAATCTCTATACAAAATAAAATGAATCCCGAATGCTGAATCGAATCACTCTAATTCTGTCACCACTTTTATATTGTGTTTCAAAGTCAAGCCACTTTCGTGGAATTGAGCCCTTATAGTTGAATCGCAATTTTCTATTTGCTGTGTAGTTGGAGTGCTTACATTTTTGTGTGCTATATTAGATTCAATATTTAAGTTAGCGTTTACAGTTGTTCTAGGCACTTCATTAGGAACTAGTGTTACCATATCTCTATTTCTACTATCATTTACATTTCTACGTATACTATTCGCATGTTTGTACATAATCTTTCCTTCGACATTAACTAAATACATAACACCGCTCGGTTTCCCTCTTTCTACTTTTCACTAGAGTTAGGTCTTAACTTCCCTACAAATACTTTATCCCCACTGAAAAAGAATTCAAAATTTCTACTAAATTTTATGTTCCTACCCTTTGGTTTTTGGAGTTACAAACGTGTTTTAGGTTTAACATTAAATATTATTTTATTAGGGGTTACTACTTGCACATGGCGTGTTGCGATATCTAAATAAAGGGTTTACGATTACCTATTTGAAAGATAATGAAGATTTCTCTAGCAGAAATGTATCAAAGGCTTTTGATAGTGTTAACATACTTTTCCGCGGGCGGGTGAGCTATTATTGGATACAATTTTACCGGTATTCCCATAACTGAAAATGTTTATTTCAACCTTTTAATGGTATGCGAGTTACGTTTCGGGCCTTGGGAGCGGGGTTTTTAAAAACCTTCTTCCAAAACTTTGTAACAAAATTTATTTATTTAACAGATATTAATATGGAATTTTAACAAACTTGATTTAAAATTAAACTAACTCGAAAGATAATTAATAATTGAACTAATATGAGTGAGTAGCCTAAACAAACTGCAATGTTAAATCTGAAATACTGTAGACTGACAGACGGGGCTACCGGGGTGTTTATGTTGTCCCTGCCCCTCACATGTTTGTGGGAACTTGCAGAGTTTATGCCTGCTTATTTCTTAATTCTATCCATTATACAATGTAACAATCTTACTTTATAAGTAATCACGGCTCTTAACCGTCTGTCACCTGCCACCTGCAGTATTATTATCGTCTGGAATACAATGTATTGCATCCGTTCTCACAACCTGCTTGTAATTAATTAACTAAAATAATGTGCTGGCGCGTCTTATTAATTATAGTGGACTGTATTGCAAAAGTATAACAAAACGCGAGCTTTAAATGCGAAAATTGTATGCATGTAAAAACAAACAGAAGGCATAAATTCACTCACCAATATCGTCCTTGGTGTGTGGTCCTCTTCAATGTTGCTGCAATGCCCCCGGGGGAGTCAGTTGAATGCACTGTTACAGGCACTATACTTTATTGTTTGCATAGCTTATTCCGCACAACCGTCCCGGTACTAGGTCGAAAGAAGAGTCCCCGATAAGCGTAACAAAGCCACTTTTGCACGCGTTTACTCTATAAAGGACGCAAGCGCACTGCACAACTTTATTTTACTATAGTTTGAGTTTAATTAATACGAAACACTGCTTGTGAATTGTTAATAACCATTATTTATTTATCCTTGAATTACGTTGTTGCACTTGACTTAATGATTTCTTTAACAATTTCTAATAATTTCTAATAACTTCTATTTTGTTATACATACATAGATTGGGGGATACATAACTCCTTTCGACGTAAATGATCAATTAAGGTTTTCGTTGGTTAAATTTTAAAAACTCATAAAATTCATCGTTTAAAATTCATTTTTTAAAATTCATTGTCCCTAAGGGTATGTATGTTTCTTTATTCACTTTTGTTTCCTTAAGTCTAAAATTTTTCTCTTTATTCTTATATCTAAGATACATTTTGTAAAATACATATATGATCAATAAAATAATTAAAATGATTAATACAATTGTCCAAACGCTTATGTTGTCGTAGAGTAACTTTGGCACTTTTAATTCACTTAGGTGTTCCTTATAATTGTCCATTAATTTCAAGGCGTGGTTGAGTTCGTCTAAGTCTAGGTGTTCTAGTTCCATGGGTTTCTTGATTATTTCTTCGTCTTCGGTTTCGTTGTCTTGAATTGTAGTTTTAGTAAATTTGCGAGTTTCTTGGTTGCTGTGGGATCTTAAACTCTGATTATTTCGTTTTTCGGTTTTAAATAACAGTATTCTTTAATAGTTGTTGTTGTCAATGATTGGCATAAATATTAATTTGGTGTTACTTCGGTACATTTTTCGTTTGTATAACCATATCTTAGTTCATTTAAGGATAGGAATCTGGTTTTGGGTATGATGATTTGATACATGCTAGTAATGTTCATTGGAAAAGCAAATAAATGATAATAATTATAATTGTTACTTTTTACTATTGAGATTTCTATTAGAAATGTTATTTCGTTATTCTTTACATAGCCTTCTACTATAGCTATTTTTTCAAATATAAAAATGTTTGATTCTATTACATCAAGGGGTAATTTACTATTAGTTATAAATGATCTAATTCTTAATAATTCCTTTAATGAATCAGTCGGTTCTATGATACTAGAGTGTAATATATTTAATTCTGCAAATGTTACAGCGTTTTCTAAAATGGCTACTATTTGTTGGATTAAAGTAAGGGTTGATATTATTTGAGTGAATATCGTATTAAATCTAATTGTCTCGCATTTCTAACATGGTAGTTTGCATGTTAGTTTCAAGGGTTTGTTTGTATTCTATTGGCCATACTATTTTAGTTTCTTACTAGCTTTTTTAATGTTTCGTTGAATTTTGTTATGTTTGATTGTGTTAGAGATATTTGGTTGCTAACAATGATTTTTATTTCGTTTTGATTTTCAATTAATTGCTGTATTGCGTTGTCATACCGTTCGCGTCTTGGTTATCTAAATTGCCTGTGATAGCTTTTATTATGTTACCTAGTCCGTTAATTAATCTTCTTTTTCGTCTTGCAATTTGTTTTGTGGGTATCAATCTGTTAAATTTATCTTCTGTGTTTCTTAAAATATGTTCTTTAAAATGTTTTCAATTATGCTGTTATAATTCGTCATTTCTATGGCGTATTCCTTTCCTAATTTGACTGTGTCCATTGATTGTTTTAATCCATAATAGTTGTCTTTGATTATTTGAGATTCTTGTTTTAGTTCAGTTAAATCGAATTTTTATGCGAATGTCCAATAGTTTATTGTATTTGGCATACTTCCCAATTTTATTGGTAGTATACCGAGGTTGTTTTTTATGTCCTATATTAATATTTCGTTTTCCGTTCTACCTGGGCGGAGGTTGACGGTAAGGGTATTGATTGTCCATCTGAAATTACAGGGTGTCTTAGGTTTTTCATGTTAATGTGTTTTATTATATTATTTATTATTATATTATATTTTTGTCTAATATTTTTTTGATCTTATACGGGCCTAAATTTCTGGGTGCCGTTTTGTGTCGTTTACTTTGGAAGTTTTTCTCGTACACGGTTTGTCCTATTGAAAATTTATTTGCGTCGGTATTCTTATTGCGGGTTGTGGTGATATGCTCTTTGTCGTTATCTAATCTATCTTTTACTTTATCATAAGTTATTTTTAGTTTCTCTTTGTGATCTTTGTTATAATGTATGTTGTAAGGGTTGGGAGAATCTGAATGTCCTAATGTTAATTCTAGGGGTGTAAAATTTTTTGATGAGTAGATCGTCTTGTTGTACGCGATTAGTGCATATAACATTAAATTGGTGATGTGTTCCTTCTCGTAGGTTAGTCTTAGTAGTCTGATTTGTTCTAACAAGGTTGAATGTAATCTTTCAATTAATCCGTTCGATTCAGGGTGGTTTTCAGTTATAAAACGAATTTTTATTTTATGGAGTTCTAATGTGTTTTGTATCGTTTCATTTTTAAATTCGTTGCCGTTATCTAAGGTTATTGTTTCGGGTGTGCCATAAAATGTAAGTTTTGTAAAAATACTTGTGTTACGTCAATGATATTTTTAGAAGTAATAGGTATTGCTTGGCCTATTTTGGTGAATGCATCTCCAATGGTTAAAAGATTTTGTGCTTCTACTACTAGAGTGTAGGCATGTAATTTTTGAAAAGGTTTGTCAGGTGTTTTAGTTAACATTGAGAATACTTTTGGGGGTGTTCTGTCGTATTTTGCCTTGTCGCATAGTTTACATTGGTTAATAAAGTCTGTGGTTAATTCTTTCATATCTTTAAAATAGTACCGTCTTATAAGTTGCTTTAACGTTTTACTAATTCCACGATGGTTGGTTTTACCTTCGTGTTGATTTCTTATTACGTAGTTTATTTCTTCAAGGTCATCAAGGTCTTTCGGTGATATTGGGTAGTGGATATTTGTCATCTACCGTTTTTTCGTTTAGGTTTCTGTAATTTATTACCATTCGATATTTTCTCTTGCCTGAGGCGTATAATTTCTTGGGTACTATTAATACGGGGCTGCTTCATGGTGAGTTGGAGTATAGTATGATATCCTGTTCTAATAAGTCTGCTACTAGTCTGTCGGCTTCTTTCTGGCTTGCCTGAGGTAGTCTATATGCTTTTGTAAAAATTGACTTGTTATCCATTAGTTCTATGTTATGTTTAACTGTATTGGTACAGGTTAAAGGTATTCCTTCACAATGGAATATATCACGGTATTCAAAACATAAGTTGCTTTTTGCTCTTCTTTGTTAATGTCGGTATTAAAGCGAATGTTATTTAAATTTTCTCTTAACATTTTGTTGTGTTCTACGGGGTTGTAATTGTTTTCTAAATTTTTATCTATTTCCATTTCGTTAAAATTTAATTCCTCTACTTTAATTGGGTTTGTTAGGGATAGTTCTACGGGGTAGTTATTTGAGTTTAGAATCGTTGTAGTGGCATAATTATCTTTTATTTGTACTAGTGCTGTGGGGGTTTCTACTCCTTTTTGAAATGTTATGTGATTTATAATTCCTACGTCGTTTTTTGAGTTTACTGGGATTTTTTTTCTGTTCGGGTTCTATCGTGTATTTTTGCTCGGTTTGGGTATTTTGATATTTAATGAGAATTTGTTAGTGTTTTGTTCTCAATAAACAGTTTTTTATATCAATGTTGGTTCCTAGTTTTCTCAGAAGGTCCATTCCTATTAGTCCGTCGTATTTGTCGTTGAATTCAAAAATGCAAAATTTGTGTTTCATTTTTACGGTGAAGGTTTTTGGTAAGGGTATATTAGCTATGAATTGATGTAGAGTCGTTTGATGAACTGTTTTAATTTTAAATGGTTCTTTTTTTTACAAAATCTAAATAGTGTTTTTTTACGGTTCGGGGGCTAATTAGTGTTTTGAAGGTTCCGGTATCGATTAGTAATTTAAGTTCTGCATGGGGTGTTTCTATGGAGGGCAATACTAGGTAATTAATATTATTTAAATTTATTAGGTTTGGTCGTTTATAAATCAGTCTATCTGAAAATTTGAGCACACGTTTTCTTCGTCGTCCTCTTCGTAATTTTCGCATGGTTCGTCACGTTCGTAATTTTCTAAATGGTTTGATTCATTGTTTGTACTGGGGTGAATGTAATTATTCTGGCCATTCTCAAATTCTTCTACTTTTTGGTGAAAAAGTTTTTCGGAGGTAAAGTTTCGTTTTTGGTTATGTATGGCTGGATCGGATATGCAACATTTATGTGTTTTGTCTGGTGTTACTAGATAAGGTTTCCATTGGGGTTGGTTTGTAATAACTGTTGGGATTGTATTATTATTATTATTCATTGGTGTATTCCTAATAGAGTTCGCGCTGAATGCTGGTCTTTGTTGGTTCATATTTTGGTTGAATCTTGGTGTGAATGCGGGTTTTGTAAAATTTGAGTTGAACGTTGGTTTTGGAAGTTGTTTGAATTGATTATTAAAATTTGTGTTACTAAAATTTGAGTTATTACTTCGCGGTTGGTTTATTTGTGCATTAAATGGTGTGAATTTTGGTTGAGTGGTTGTTTGTCTTGCGGCTTGTATGGTTTTTATTGGTGAATAACTTTTATTCGCGTTGGGGTTATATAGTCTGTTTCGATAACACATTACGTTTTCTTCTTCTATGATCATGTTCATTGCTTCTTCTAGATTTTGGGAATGTTGGAATCTGATTTTATCTGATAGTCGTTCTGGTAATGCGTTTATGTAGATGACCAGTGCCATTTCGTCATACATTTTAGTTTTTAAAAGTCGGATATTTTAGTCGGGTTTTTCGATTTTTAATTTTGTTAAGATTAGACTTTTTACGTCTTGGCATTTCATTCAGAATTGATACGGATATTGGTTACTTTTCATTCTTAGGTTTATCAGGTTGCGGATAAGACATTTTATGTTACTTTGGTTTTCAAAATATGCAATTAGTACGCGTATAAAGTCCTCCCATTGTTCTAAGTCATCTCGGCTGGCTATTAGTGTTAGTGTTCGTTTTTTTAGTTTACTTATTATCAGGCGTAAAAACAATTCATTTCTTTCGTTCTCCTGGTTTGTAAAAGATTTTCAAAAATATTTTACATGCTGTAATGAAATTCATAACAGGACCTGAACCTCGTTGAATTGAGGGATCCTTTCGAGATAAATTTTCATATGTGAACTCCTGATTGTTAAAGGATTTTCTAATAATTGGTAGTTACTTTCCATTTTAATTAATTTCAAATTTTTGTAAAGATTGAGATTTATTTCGCGGTTTGTACTGTTACTTATTAGTTTGGTTTGTTAATTTTCAGTTTGAGCTGTGTTAGGTTATTTAAAAAATAGAGTTACTTGTATTTTATACGTAGATATACGGTGTTATATTTGAATTGAGGGATTTGTGTTTGGTAAGGTCTGGTTAATTGCTGTAGCCTTGAATTTGTATTTTTATACTTCGCGAATGTTAAAGTTGTCACGGGTTTTATTTTTCTGAAAGGTTTATATGGGAATTAATTTTTTTGCAATAATTTGCGTTATACTTTGTATGTTTCTGCATCAGTTACTATCTTATTTTATTCCTGCTGATTAATTAGTATCTGTAATCGTCAGTTGCTATTTTCGTCTTCGTAGTTGTTAATTAATAGGTGCATAAAATGTTCCCTTTCAACTGTATTGTCTAGTTACTTTAAATGTCTAAATGTAGAGTTGCAAGTTTTCAGTCTACCGTTTTGTTACAGTAGTTGCATCAAAGTCTCCTTTATAGTGTATACAAAAAATTGTTTAAATTATACGTTTTAGTCTACTAAAAGATTTTATTTTCAGTTTCGTGATAATTTAATTGCGTAAATGCTTTTGTTATAATTAGATATCTTCGTATTAAAAATATGCAATTATACTTTATAAGGTTGCGATGCGCGTTTTTGAATGAATCTTTTCAGTAATTGTTTCGCTATAATTAGTACTGAATGGTTTTTATTCAATGATGAAAATTTGCGTTGTGAATTTGCACGCTTTGTTAATTTGTGTGAGTTAATTATAGTAATAATTGCAAATTGCTTCTATAATTTATACATTTGGTGTTTAATTTATAGAAGTGCGATAAAGGTTACGTCTAAATAAATCGTTTCTATAATTAATCGTTATTGCGTTTTGTACATTAAGCTTTCGTTGATAAATTGGTAAAAATTAGTTGAGTTCAATTTTTGAATTTTAAAATCGTTTTCGTTTTGTATTAATAATTCGTGCGTCTGTTATGTTTTGGTTTATTAACAATTTGTAATAATTGCACTGATAATTGCGTAAAAATTCTCTTGCTTTAAAAATAATTTTTGTATTTAAAAATAATTTCTCTTAATAGATAAGTAAATTATTTTCATTAAATGGCATAAATTGTAATAATTAAAAATTTAAAAAAATTCTGCGCATACATAAAATAATAATTAAAAAAATCTTTACTAGCTAATAGCAATAAATTTTCTAAAAAGAATGAATTGATTTAGGAATATAAACTTACATTATTTTCATCGTCTGTTTCTTTTGTTTTTTGGCTGTGGGCTCGGTGGATATTGTACTTCGTCCACTTTCTGTTTCTTTGGATTCGGTCGATTCTTGTACCTCTTCCAAATTTGTTTGGTTGGTTTCGGTCGATGCTTGTACTGCTTCCAACTTTGTTTGGGTTCTTCCAGAATTGAGAATTGAAATTCTTGGTCACCAGTTCTCCGATTTTTGAATTCGTAGTGCCTTTCTGAATTCGTACGACTACGCCAATTATTCTTCGTGCCTTGCAAGCGGTGTTTTTAGAAACTTCTTCCAAAACTTCGTAACAAAATTTATTTATTAAACAGATATTAATATGAAATTTTGACAAACTTGTAAAATTAAACTAAGTCAAAAAATAATTAATAATTGAACCAATGAGTGAGTAGCCTAAGCAAACTGCAATGTTAAATCTGAAATACTGTAGACTGACTGACTGTCTCGGGGCTCCCGGGGCATTTATGTTGTCTCTGCCCCTCACATGTCTGTGGGAACTTGTAGAGCTCATGTCTGCTTATTTCTTAATTTTATTCATTAAACAATGTAACAATCTTACTTTCTAAGTAATCACAGTCCTTAACCGTCTGTGACCTGCCACCTGCAGTATCACTATCGTCTGGAATATAATGTATTGCATCCGTTTTCACAACCTGCTTGTGAACTGTTAGTAACCTTTATTTAATTATCCTTGAATTACGTTGTTACACTTGACTTAATAACTTCTTTAACAATTTCTAATAATTCCTAATAATTTCTATTTAGTTATAAATACATAGATTGGGGGATACATAACTTGCGTAGCTGTAAATTTTGTGATATAGTGGATCGCTATCCACTTTGATTTACTATCTACGATCACAAGCATCTTGCGTTCCGTAAATGAACAAAATCGAAGTGAATTCTTCGTAATACATTTTCTGATTTAAGTCAAGCTATCAGATTTGGCTTGGTTCCTAACATTAAACATTTTTCTTTGATTGATAGGTCGTAATGTTTTTGAAAATATTCATTCAGCTCAGAATCAACTTCACTTGGCCAACCAATTTTATCAAATATATTACTTTTCTTAAAATTGGACTTTTCTTTGAAACTTTTGATATATCCGTCTAGGATACTGGTAATTTCTCTTTAAAGTTGAATGTATGAATACCGGAATAAAAATGAGTGTTACTCTTAACCGGTAGCATTGATAATGTATCAGTCTCAACTTTTGAGCCTTTTTATTTTCAACTGAATCGTATGCTAACACAATAGCGTTCCACTTAATAATACGGGCAGCAAACATAACTAATATGTTTTTAGCTGGGGTAAAAATAATCTTTAAAGATTGATTATCTGAAATGAAAATAAATGATTGTCCATAGATGTATTTGTGGAACCTTTTTACACAAAACATAATGGCCAACGCCTCACGTTCTAGTTGTGAATAATTTTATTTAGTTTTAGATAATGTATCTGACGCTAATAAAGCTTGTTTCTCATTCACCTCAATCCTATGACACAAAACGCCCACTATCTCGTATGAACTTGCATCACATGCCATCACAATAGGTTTGGTTGGGTCGTAATGAGTTAATAATTGATTGCATAGTATTAATTCCTTATTTAATTTAAATTTTTTACTTTGCAACTCGTCAAATTCAAATTCTTTATCTTTTTTTAATAAGGCATATAAAGGTTGTAATTCAGATATCTTAGAAACCACCTTATTATAATAATTAAGTAATCCTAGATACGATCGTGGTTGGGTGATGCTTGAGGTTCCGGTGCATCACGAATATCCCATAATTTTTTATCGGTGGACTGTATACCTTTCTCGTCAATGTGATGCCCAAGGTACTCTACCTTTCTTCGGTAAAAACTACATCTTTCTAAATTGACTTTAACATTGTACCTAAACAACCGTTTTACAACAACTTCAAACATTTTTTCAGCTTCATGTTAAGATTTAGATACAATGAGGATGCCACCTAAGTAACAATTTACACCCAAAACACCGCTCAATATGTAGTCCATGACTAACTGGAAAATTGCAGGAACAGAGGGTATACCGTATTTCAACCTTGTAAACTGATATAAACTCAAATCAATATTAATTGTTAAATATTTTTGAAAATCTTTGTGAGCTTTCAGCTGTTGATATGCCCTCACAAATCTAATACCGTAAACACTCTGCTTCCTGCTAAGATAGCAAAATTATCATCTTGTGTTGGTAACGGGTATTGATCAACTTTTAGTATCCGATTTACCGATACACGAAAATCTGTACAAATTCATATATTGGTTGTCTTTTTGGGTACTACCACACTTGGCGATGCCCACTCTTTTTGTGATACTGGTTTGAGTATTCCTGTTTTAGCTATTTGATTGATTCTGTTCACCAACCGTTTCAACGCTAAAGGCATGGAATAGGGTTTCTTAATAACTGGCATTATTTTATCATTTCCTTGAAATTTGACCTCAGAATTTACCAATAACAGCATTCTGTAAATTATAAACCTTTATTTTTTTTGTTAGACGTGTTTAAAAGTTTGAATATTTTAGATATTAAAACTACGGAGTTTAATTTAATACATAAGTAACACACTTGTTACGTACAGTAAATAATACATTGCTGATTATTAATATATCTAAACGTACATCACATGCATTTGATGTGTTGCCTATATCTTTATATAATCTCCGTATTTATATGGTATACTTGCCAACATTTAATTTTAGGTAATTATCTAGTAAACCATATGCCACTAATTGTAAAGATTAACTAACAATTTTTACAGGTCAGACACCTAGTGATAAATTTTAATCCAATACAAGTATGCTGAGTTGCCTGCAACATACGCGAATATATTATAAATTTTTGGCAATTTTTAGCTACAGTATGCAATCTTAGTTTTATCACTCACAGCTTAAATATAGCGCTATTTTTCCGTTGCTTAATGCACAATGGAAATCGCAACTTTGGATTTTCAGCCGGGTCTAATTTGTAGTGGACTTGTCATTCTTGATTCAAATTTCCAACGTTCAAATAATTGAAGAGTGATACTAAAATAAATATAGAATTATGTATAAGATACTTGTAATTAAAAATTGCGAAAAACTTTTCATTCACATTAGAAATATTTAATTAATAGTCATGTAGGAATCCATTGGTAAAATAAATAATAATATGTTATACATAATACTTTAAATATACATAACCCGAGGTATTTTATTTATTGAATCAATTAATTGGTCAATTACATGTGTGATGATGGTGTTGGCGTTTTACAAACATTTATGTTAATAGTTGTTTATGCACTCTTCTAGTATTTCTTAAAAGCTAAATTTATTTTATGTATGCTAGCAAAATCTTTTAGATCTTATAGTACCACAAGAAATTTAATAAAAAAGTCAATTTTCAGATTGTTTCAGTTATTACTTTCAGGGTCTATGTTATAAATTAAAAAATTTGTGTCATAAATAGAAAAATCAATTACCGGAGGTGTTATACATTACGTATAATTCAACAAAAATGTTTATTTAAGATAATGATTGTCCAAACGATTAGGTAGAAATATAGAGTTACTTACTTTTATCTTAAAAATTATTTTTGTCACAATCATATTGTTGTTTTTTACACCATTCAACTAGTATCTAAACATATCCAAATAACCTAAAACTTCTGAGTTTGAAGCTTTATCGTTGCCCTTATACGCACGTCACTGATTTATAAGAATATATGTATTTTCCAATAATTTAGTCGAAAGACAGTGTTTATTAAGAACATGCAATTACGTGCCTATCGTAACAGGGTTACCTTGGGCATGTTATCTGGTAACAGACAATTACTGAATTCCATCGATGCGCAATTATACATTAATTTACAACCTTTTAAGTTTCTAGTTGTATAGCAAAATTTGCTTTTGTTAATGAAGCAACTTACTATAGTAATATCAAAGATCACAAAGGTGTAATTAGTCAATATGAAAACCTATAAACCAGTAACCAGGATAAATACACAAAAAATGCTATTGTTAGGCAGGTTTTCATTAAGCATTTAAGCAATAATTACTTAATAATCAGTGACTGAAGGTTTTAAGATGATATAGAAATAATTATTTCTTTATTTTAGAGGTGTATTAATAAATATATTAGTTTGATACCGTCAATGCCAAGATGCAATTGATAGTTATTTGCTCATTAATTAATAGTTCCTTGTAGGAAAAAATGAAATAACCCCATTTTGTTGTCATTCGATGTTGAGTGCATGTGAATTTTGGAAGTTTAATTAACAGTCACCTAAAATATTTAAGCAGCTTTTTTTTAGTTGTGGTATAACCAGATTTTAACATTTTTATCTAGTAACTACCAGGGTGTGGATAGCGCAATCTCACGATTTAAAATAATGTTAACAGGTTAAACTGAAAACAAATACTTATTACTCGACTCTTTGAAAATATTTTGGTAACACACCTTTAGTAATTAGATACTTGTTCTAGCTAAAAAATTCGTTTCAAGACTGAAGATACAGTCGATATAAATAATTATTCCGTAACATTAGAAGTTCACCAAAGCTCGATAGCTCTATTTGTCATACTTTACCTAGACTGAATCACACAAAGAAAAAGTAAATTAGCAGACAACAAAATATTTGCTCTTACACAACCGCCATACGCTTTCCTCTATATGAATATTGTATGAGTGCATTGATTTTCAAACTATAAAGTATAACAAACTTTGTTTCTATGTCGTTTGCATGTTGAAAATACCAACGCTAAAGTATCTGCAAAATAAGAATAACTAATTAGCAACACTTGACTTTAACATTAATAATGTAAAATACATAATATAATGCGTTTATATTTACACACAAAACACAACCACTTCCTTGTTTTTAGTCGGAGTTGTTTTTAAGGTAGCTAATTTAATTTTTGCTTTATAATTGCTCAAAAATTGATTGCTTAGTCAAACGATTAATTACGAAACATAGGTTTAAGGGCTAGACTCACATTGGGTAAACATAAGTAGCATAATTTAGATAAACAAACATTTACTCTTATTATTAATGTTTAAAGTGGTATTTAAAGTAGCCAAAAATACAAAATAAAAATATTTGTAGTAAAACTAATGATTATTGTTTTATTATTCTTTGGTGGGGATGTTAATAACAGTTTAAGAAATAATAAATTAAAAATGAATGGCATGTAATTACTCTGCTATCTATTCTTGGCCAAGCTGGACAGGTCACGATAAAACTTGCTAAGAACCTTATGTAGACTTATTAACAACAAAACAAGTATACTATTACACATTAATTTTCATTACATAAATTATCTGGTTTGACATAGCACGAAGTACAAATAATAGATTGTTACCAATAGAATACCAAGGTATATGTTAAACGTGTACTAAGGTAAACAGTACTGGCAAACCCAGAGCAAACAACGATGGCAGACTGCAATACAATAGAATCAAAGTATCGTAAATACCTAACGAAATGGTGCAAGTAAAGCAAGTGATAGATAATTAGATAAAGCGACTATATCAAGCACAGGAATTAAAAATTTTAGGATATGAAAGGAAATGAAAGATTTTATTTTTAAATATGCTACAGTACCTTTACACAGCGCTCCACAATTCAAAATTTTGACTCCGAAGTAAATTTTACCCCTAAAGCCATAGGGTCAATTTCCCCAAAGACGTAGGACGAATTTGTCCTATTAGAGTGCATACAACAAAATTACCCCATTCGTCCTAAGACCAACTTGCTTCTATAGGGGGGATAGGACAAAATTACCCCCAGACAAGACTAGGAACTATGTACTTTTAATGATTAAAATAGCATTTTAGCAGTACTTTAATTTTACACTCTAAAAAAGAATTACAATTATTTATTTGAACTGCAAATATAGTCAATGTAGGCAATATAAGCAGTTTTTTATCTGTATGCGAATACCAATGAAAATTAATTTTTGGGAAACTCTAACAATTATACATTTTACACAAAACATAAAAATTCGTACCTAGACTATTTAGAGTAATACCCGTTACTTACAAATCTCTGTCGGTTTACCCTTCGGTAACTTGGAACGATTTACTTATGGAGATATATTGGGAAAACCTATGTCCATTGCATGGATACATTTATTCAAGGAATTTTGGGTTTTATAATTAGATGATATGAATTTAATGTAACAATTCATAATTAATTATATTCATTATTCACTGTTATACTTCTTTCTTACCAAAATAGTTGTGAACGAATTTATCATGAAATTTTGCCGTAGTACAAAGATACCTTCGAACTTATATCAGTATAATAGCTTCGATTACTTCATAGGGTTGTTGGAAACTAATTCGCTCTGGTGAAGCTTAAGGAAGCTGAAACCGGTCAGTGGATGTTTCCTTCTCTTGTGAAATAATAAAGCTACTGTTTTGTTAATGGCTATACAACTATTAGCTCGATTTCTATAGGCGAACAAGCTCTTATGATTTTTAATAGAATTTGTATACAGATACATCTTATGTTTTATTTTGTTGTACACAAATTCTTTATCGCGGACTGCAAATAACTTGCTCTTTTATTACTATGAATTGCCCTTGGAGCAAGATACGGGTGTCGCCACGACAAGGTTCGTTGTGTTTGCAAATAAATTTTGCTGTAACATTCCCCAAATTTCGAAGGCCAGACATACTTTTATAGCCATCTATAGAACTACAAAGTAGTTTCGGATCAATTTTTGTACTTTCACGCGTAGTTGTGTTAGTGTTTTACTATGGCGATATTATTTACTTTTGCCATAGTACAAAGATTCCTTCGAACTTGTATCAGTATAATAGCTTCGATTACTTTATAGGGTTATATATATATATATATATATATATATTTCTATGTAAATTGTATGTTAACTTTTATCAGATAAGCCATTTAATAAGATTAATTAAACTTTAAAACGCTTTTCTAATCTCTAGCGTAGTAATTAAAGATTCTAATGAAAAATTTCATTAAGCGCAAGAGTTAATTTGCATCAATTTTTAGGGTATGTAAATATTCTCAAAGAACTTCCACAATGTATAAATGATAGGGAGCATAATACTTTAATCATAAATACCAGCGTGCATATTTAATCATAGTTTATCAAGTGTAAATACAATTGGTAAAACGTTAGCATTTGTATAACTTTCAAAAGCTTAATTATAGCAAAAGAGAAACAAGCTTAACGGCTACAGATTCTAGTAAATTCGAATAAAAGAGGTGTAGACAAATAACACGTTCTTGGTATTTGTTTACGAGTTTGTAAGTCGTTTTGGTCAAGGATTTCTGGGTAGTGTTGTGTATTGTTGTAAATAAGTTCTACCGTTACTCTAACATATAACGTTCACAAAATAACATTTCGATTCTACGAAAGGTATTTGACGGTTAAACAGGCAAGGAACGACATAGAATAAGGAAATATTGTTTATAGCATGTATTAGAATGGGATAAAGATATCATGTGTTAAGTGTTCGTTTGATTTTGACAAAAAACTGTGAGATAGAGAAAGATTAATAGATTGTGTATTTATAGGAGTACGATGAACGTATTTTGTATATCACTTAGAGTGGTTGATTTCATCAAGGATAGATGAAACTTGCTTATGAGGAACAGAGAAAGATTATTGGATTTCATATATAGAAGGGAAACAAGCGATAATTTTAAGATTGTTTAGAGAGGGTAAATGTTATTTTGGGTATAACCGAACTTGCAAATATTATGTAAAAAGGATAGAGGATGTAAAATACATGGTAGATTGGGATAGAGATAACTCGTGGTAGGAATATGAAATAAGGAGTGGATATGAAGTAAGAAAGAGAAAATTTTTGATATAGGTTAGAGTAAGACGACTTTAATACGTGTATTATGATGGACATGTGGTAACCAAGAAACTTATTTTAGTAGGGGCTAGGATTCGGCGAAATAGAGGTCCGTTGCAAAGCCAAAGTGTATTTTTGTGGTAAATTGTTGTTTGTAGTGTTCAAAATTCTAGGATTTCGAAGGCGGTTGATGCTCGGATACCAAATTTACGGAGAATTATTGAAGGTTAGCTCGTTTGTTGTTGGAATTTAGTGGCAGTTAAAAATTTTGTTTGTGAAAAGGTCTTAACCGTTTCGGAAATTACCAAGAAGGCTAGTTTGTTTGTATTGATGTATTTACAAGAAATATCAAGTTAATTGGGGTACATTTGGCTGTATAACCAGGAGGATGTGGTGATAGGGCTTTCTTATCTTTTTTGCTGGTCATCGACGCGTCCACTAGTATTGGTGAAAAAATTACTGTTGATTTTTTTTAGTGGATTTTAATATTTGAATTAAAGTTGATAATATCATACACGAGTTGGTGTAATGTTTTACTAGCAGTCCAGAAATGTGATAAAGTACATTTTGACAAATGCGAAGCATGTTTGAGTATTGTAAGTAAAAACAGCTTTATATTTTGGTGGTTGGTGCAAGTTGTGAACACTAATGGAGTAAAGAGTATGGATAGATCAATTTGGTGTCATTGCTGTCGTTGGTGCTGTCATTGGTGAGGACATTAGGCATAGATGGTATGATTGCAGTTCCATGTGCGATGGTGCATTCCAGGTAACGGATTTTTGTGAAACGTTGTTTAATTTTGTGATTATTTGGTGTGTTATGACAATTTTGTGCCTTATGGGTATATTTTTATAAACTCTATGGACTAAAGAGTTACTTATTGAACGTTTATCATTTATTACTTAACTTTTTTATGTAGGAATTTATATTCATAAAATGCTTGTTGTAATATCTGATTGTATGCAAAGTAAGAAGGACTTATGGTAATTTGCAGTGCAAAATTTAGCACGAGTATTTAAAAGTCTTACTATGCGTTCATATTAAAACCAGGGATAACGTAGCATGTATAGTTAAGTCCTGTTACTTTACATTGTTTATTAAAGGATAAAATGTTATTTCGAAAAGAATTTGAAGGAAAAGGTAGTATTTCAAAACGAGGTTGTAGGTAATTTTACTGATGTGTGAAACAAATAATTGATAAAGATTCTTAGTGTACAACTTTTCTGTTTGAATTAATCGAGGTGAGTTGCTGTAGTCGAGTTTTCTTTGGTAAAATAGTAGGGTAGAATTTTTCAGACTGCAGCAGAGAAGCCGTGGTAAACTTCACTAATGAAGATGAGTTTTTAATGTTAGCAAAAAGTTGGCAGTAGTTTGGCGTCCATGAAGGTAGGTCATCTTCAGCCTAAGTTTGAGATTTCAGCAGGCAAACTTTAGAGCAAGATGTCGACAAAATTGTGGGGCTTAGATTCCAGAGACTTCAGAGAAATATATACATATATATATATATATATATATATATATATATATATATAACATTGTAATTTCTTGGACGTTGGTCAGTGTATACCTATAGTTATTTCTAAAAGTAGGTAGAATAACTATAACAATTTGTAATTGCGTTTATTATTTTTATTTTTAAGACGCGTTTCGGTCATCAGGCATTTTATCAATTAAGTTCTACAAAACATTACCTATAGAATATGAAAAATATTTTTAATAATTACATACCTTAAACTGAATTGTAGATTGTGTATCTAAGCTAAAGTAAAACATTTAAACATTCTTCACGAATATAAAAATTCTTTAAAAATTGTTACTTCATAAAAATAAAATGATTTTTTACATTTAAAAATACAAGAACGAAGAACACTTAAAGTATACGAATGTAATAACATTAATTATTTAGTATAAACTGTTAAATAATATAAATTGTAGTGTGTGGTGATAAGTAAACTTGTTTAATAGTGGTGGTATATATATGAAATATGTGCAATAGGATATTTATAACAAAGTGCAATTAGGTTATTAAATTTTGGTAGAAATGTGTGAAATTGTCTTGATCGTTTTTTGAATTTATTGCTTGTGAATTTCTTTGGATTTGTATAGTTTCTAAAAATCCTCTTTTACTATCTTTCATTTCAATACCTAAAATTTCTACATTATTAAAATCAAATTAGTGTAAATGTTCTAAGGCATGGGTTGTTAGAGCGGTGCATTTTTTGTTGTTAGTTTTTATTGAACATTTATGTTCGTATATTCGTTTATGGAGGTATTGTTTGGAATTTCCGATATACACGCCGGGACAATCACTGCAATTTATTTTGTATATGGTGTGTGTTTTGTATTTTTGCTCTATTTCTGGTCTTAATTTTGTAAAAAAGGTTTTTGTAAAATTGTTTGGTTTGTGTACAACTTAAATATTATGAATCTGTAAACATTTTTTTAGTTTTTCGGATAGTCCCGGGGTGTAGTCGATATTAATCCTGTTGTCTATTACGTTTTTCATATTCTATAGGTAATGTTTTGTAGAACATAATTGATAATGGTCCTGATGACCGAAACGCGTCTTAAAAATAAAAATAATAAACGCAATTACAAATTGTTATAGTTATTCTACCTACTTTTAGAAATAACTATAGGTATACATTGACCAACGTCCAAGAAATTACAATGTTATATCTAATACAGATGGTCAAGAAATTAAAATAATGTTTATATATATATATATATATATATATATATATATATATATATATACAGTGTGTCCAAATTTCGAGTCTCTACATTGTGATTTCAGTTATTATAAGAGATAGAAATTGGGTTAAATGGGGAAAGATTTGGAGGAATCCAGGCCAGTTTTGTATCCGTTTACAAAATTGGCGTAAGTTGTCTGGTTTTGGAGATATTCGAAAAAAACTAAAAATGGCGGATTTTGTTTTTTGATAATAAAACATGAATCATAAGTCGCACCATCACAAGACTTGCACATTATTAAGACACTTTTCTAAAAGGAGTATTTTAGCATAAACAGAATCATTCGACTGTCTTTTGTTTTCGAGGAAACGCCCACAACTTTTGTTTTTCTTATAGCCGCCATTTTGAATATTAGGTGAATATTATGCGCCTTAAAATTACCTTTTCAAAGATATGCCACATGTCTATAAAAAAATGCAAAACTATCCTAAATTTTAAAAATAACTAAATTTGAATGTTCTTTAACGTTTGGTAATCCCAACAGGGCAAAAATTTGATTTCTACTTTATGAAAAGTACAATACACATTTTATAATGTACACAAACAGCATTTGTCACAAATTATTAATTATGGTGGTACTAGAGTTAAAATGATATCGTTTTATAATAGTAGGCGGTGGTATGTGACAAAACCAAACAATTGAATTACAGTTATATGTCAAACAAATTCTAAAATTTAGATAAACTTGTGTGTGTTGTAAGTTTTGGTGCCGGTGGTGCTGCATTTTTAATTTAAAAAATGGCACATGTCTACAAGTTTTCGAATGAGGAAAAGTTTGATATGCTAAATACTTATTTACAATCGTTTCGGAACGCTGATACGGCATCCGACAGATATTTGGAATTGTATCCAGAAAGACGACAACCGCATAAAACATACTTCAGAAAAATTGTAATGAATTTACTGAATTATGATGCTTTTGAACAGACTAGGGAACAATACGACTTAAACAATAGGGAACGTGTTCTAAGCATTACTGAGGCGGTAACACGAAATCCATCCACATCCGTAAGATCTGTAAGTCGTGAACTTAATATTCCAAAATCAACTGTTCATAATATTTTAAAGAAGGAAAAGTTTCATCCTTATAAACCTACTATTGTCCAAGGCCTCAAAAGAGAAGATTTCGCCAGACGAATGCGTTTTTGTAATTGGTACATCCAAAAATGCGAGGAAGAACCGCACTTTCCAGAATTGATAATATGGACAGACGAAACGCGGTTTACCAATTGCGGGGTGTTCAATAAACATAACACGCATCACTGGAGCACTGAAAATCATCATCTGACGGCGCAACGCAAATTTTAAACGAGATATGGATTTAACGTTTGGTGTGGTATCTTAGGTAGTTAATTATGATATAATATTTTAGTAAATTAACCAATGTAATTAATACTTTTATAGGTAATAATTTGATTGGACCCTTTTATTTTGTCAATAACCTCAATGGCACCAGATATACGGAATTGTTAAGAGACCAAATAATTCCGGCTATTAGAGGACTTGTACCAAATGATGATGATTTTCGAAAACTATGGTTTCAGCAAAATGGTTGTCCAGCTCACAATTCCCGAGAAGCTAGCGCCCTTTTAGCTGAACATTTTGGCCATAATATTATATGCAATAGTGGACCAATTATGTGGCCGGCAAGATCACCAGATCTTACACCACTTGATTTTTATTTATGGGGTTTTGCTAAAATGAGGTATATGAGTTTGAACCGCCTCATAATATAAACGAACTGCAGGAAAGAGTCCGTGACATTCTTAACTCTATAAATAGGCGCACGTTAAGCAGAGTTGTACGGAAAGTTTTAATTAATTGTCGAATGTGCCGTGATGCAAACGGACAGCATTTTCAGCATCTACGGGAAAGAATTTAGATGATAGTTTGCTGTTTCGGTCACATTTAATTTTGTTCCCTAAATTAGATAAGATAGGCTACAGTTTTATGTTTAAGTTAATTTTAAGATTTATATCCAATACTTTACGATTTCTACTTAACAAAATGTATGTGGTACTACTACTACTACTACTGTTTGGAAAGTAGAAATAAAATTTTTGCCCTGTTGGGATTACCAAACGTTATAGAACATACAAATTTAGTTATTTTTAAAATTTAGGATAGTTATTGCATTTTTTATAGACATGTGGCATATCGTTGAAAAGGTAATTTTAAGACGCATAGCATTCAGCTAATATTCAAAATGGCGGCCATAAGAAAAACAAAAGTTGTGGGCGTTTCCTCGAAAACAAAAGACAGTCGAATGATTCTGTTTATGCTAAAATACTCCTTTTAGAAAAGTGTCTTAATAATGTGCAAGTCTTGTGATGGTGCGACTTATGATTCATGTTTTATTATCAAAAAACAAAATCCGCCATTTTTAGTTTTCTTCGAATATCTCCAAAACCAGACAACCTACACCAATTTTGTAAACGGATACAAAACTGGCCTGGATTCCTCCAAATCTTTCCCCATTTAACCCAATTTCTATCTCTTATAATAACTGAAATCACAATGTAGAGACTCGAAATTTGGACACACTGTATGTATGTATATATATATATATAATATATATATATATATATATATATATATATATATATATATGTTACTGTGACAACGCCGCACGTTGAGGTTCCGTTAAAAAAGTGCTGTGACAAGGCCGCTTTAAGGCATTACTAAAAGGGCGACATGAAAATGGCCGCACGTTGAGTGCGTCACTAAAAGAATGCGGTGACAAAAGCCGCACGTTGTGGAGCCACTAAAAGAGTGCTGTGATAACGCCTCGCTTAGTGGCGTTACTAAAAGAGTGCTGTGATACAGATACAGCAATTTGTAATCTTGAAATTGTTCACTTACCTTCCTTTTTAACTTTGTCTAGCTAGCTCAATGGAATTGACGGAGTTTTCAAAATGAAATAATACGCAGCAATATTACAAAGCATTTATACAGTATGAAATATTTTCTCTCATACAAAAGCATTTACCACATTGTTTCTTTCAAACATAAAATAATTTCTAAGAAGTATGTTACGTTATTTTTCGTGGCAGCCACGTTGGGCGCCAAAAATGTTACGTTACGTTGGCTCGTAGCCGTGCGTAACACAAAGAAAAATCAAAGAAATGACCGGGCTCAATCGGAGAGTAGGGGGTCGTAGAAAGCAGGCCAACATATCATGTACGCGGCTGTAAGGAGTTAGTGATAATACCTGCAAGAAAAATAGTTAAGCAAACCTGAAAAAGAAGAATAAGCATAGCAGCAATGAAAAGTCTAAGTTATTCAGTACTTTGTAGAATGTAAATAAAACTGTTTAGATAATCTATATAATATAATCACGATAAAAGCATTATAAAAATTTTTATTACAAAGTGAGGTAATATTGGGGAGTAGCAGAAACGTTTCTTCACACACCAATTAAACATAAATCAGACAAAATGTTAACAAAAGATAAATAGGTAAGACACAATAGATATTAGTAATTCAGTAGGATTGATTTCTTTTTTTTTTCTTTCTTTTTTTTTCTTAATAGCAGGCAAGTCTATTGTAAAAGGTATCAGAACGACAAAGATATGGTAAAGTAATAACAAGTAGGAAATAGTTCAACTTACAAAAGTCCTTCAGCAACGCTTCCTTGCAACGAAAGTGTGAGATTCACGATGTCCTACGCTAATGAAGCACTTCACCCTGGACTGTAAGGGTGGGTGTTGATGGAACTTCTTACACTTTACACTAATCACACCTATGTATTTCACTGGCGTTAGCAGCAGACATTATCATGCTGATGGAACTATGTAGCATTGATAAATTCTTGTTAACTCTATTTCCTGAGACAATAATTTCGAAATCTTTTGTAACACAAATCGTAAGAAAAATGGTAATAAAAATTTAGAGTCACGGTCTTTCAAGGCGCGACGTAATGCATTAAACTAACAGTAACGTGATGTGTTTTATTTGCTACCTATGGTAACAAAGAAAAGTCTAATGCTTTTGAATAACGAAATCTGCGCAACCAACGATCTATTTTAGATTCGTTGGGGTTAGAAAAATTCAGAAACTACAGTATCACTGTATTTAAATAATCCAAAGTATGCGCTACTCTGAGAAGAAAAGGACCACGAAAACTAGATCGCACACACAGTTCAAATATAAAAAGACAAATCCACTAAAAAACCACAATTAGTAAAGCAACGCGTATTACTAAGTCAAATCCGTAAAACGCACGTCAAGTTCTATCACTTTTATTTCCAACAGAAAAGCAACAAAAAAAAACCAATTAGTAGAGCAACGCGCATCACTAAAACCGTCCGTCAATGACCTTAAAAACACACGTGCGTCGACCAAACACGTTAATATACAATTTTTATTTCACCAGAAAACAACTAAACAATCGTGCCGTGCTCGTACATGAACAATACGAAAATTAAATCCCGCATTAATTCTCGCTAATCAAAGCAAAAGAAAAAACAGTATTTTTAACGTACTTAGTATATCGCAATAAAGAACAAAACATCACTCCTCGTTTGTTTATTCAAAACGTTCTCTTACAACCGCTTATCGTATCTTATCTCGACTCGTTAATAACATCAGGAACATCCAAAACGTGAATGCCGCAATCATATATAATAATTAATTACAGCGGTTTATCATTTCCGATAAGTTGGAAAGCAATTTACGAATAATCCACATAAGGAACAAAATTTACATTTACGGCAAGACAAGAACGATGTAATCTATTCATTATAAGCGGTTTATAATTTTCAATTTATCTATCTTTAAATTACTACACACGAGTTAATAAATATAAAATATAGAAATAGTAGTTACAGAAAGGTATTTGTTAATTGGGAAATAGCGTAAAATGTTAAAGTACAAAAAATGCACGTTACAAATTCCCCCCTAGCAAAATAAAAACGTCGGGGTGAAAAAAAAAGAAAAGCGACAGACAAGGAACCAAACAAAAAAATTTTATCCGGTTCGAAGGACCAACACCAGTATAAGAGAAAGAACATTTTTCCAAAAGAAGACAAAGTCGTCTATCGTAACCAACAATGACAGAATAGGTAAAGAAAGTATTAAGTAAACACCCAATGAGGATTAAAGGTTATAGCTACTTTCAAAATCGTCAAAAGACGGATGTCCCCAAAAGGGACATTTCTGTTTTCCACCTCAAAGAAAAGTTTTGGTTTCCCGCGGAGAAACCAAGAGAAAAGAAAAAAAACGAGGAAGAAAACTCGTAGCAAACCAACTAAACGACACAACTGTCAACCTCAAGTGTGCAGCGAAGAAAGAACCAAGACAGAGAAAAAGGCAAGGGCAAACTAGTACACCATCTAGAATACTTCCAACTGAGGTAACACAGATTCGTATGAAACGATTACTCAAGCCGAGTATGGCTAACAGACCTATAAAAGCGACCAAGTCAAAATTCCTAAAGGAAAAGAAAATAGATCTGAAGCCTACCTCAAGGAATGGATGTAGCAAGCGACTATAATAGTCAAATAGTGAACAAATAGTAGAACTAGCCAGAAGAAAAAGTCACGGGATGGGCTAGCTACAAAAAGATGAATAGGAATACGAAATGGGCGCCAGTGTTTTCGGACACAAGCTTATCAGAGAAAACACAAGACCAGTAAGCCACAGAAAGAATACTTAAGAACAGACATAGTGAGAGAATAAAAATGACAAAAAGATACAATGACAATTAAGATTAAGTTTAGGATTAAAATACAATAAACAGAAACAGATGAAAAATTAAGATAAAAAATGTTGTAAGAAAATCGGGCAGAGAAAAAAAAATCGAGCAGAAGAAAAAAAAATCGGGCAGGAGAAGAAGAAAAAGAAAAAAGGAATTTCGAGCAAGAGAAAAAAAAAATCGAGCAGGAGAAAAAAAAATCGGGCCCTTCGTTTATCGAGCCTCACGTTGGGCGCCAAATTTGTTACTTTAGTTTTTGTGGCAATCACGTTGGGCGCCAAAAATGTTACGTTACGTTGGCTCGTAGCCGTGCGTAACACAAAAAAAAAATCAAAGAAATGACCGGGCTCAATCGGAGAGTAGGGGGGTCGTAGAAAGCAGACCAACATACCATGTACGCGGCTGTAAGGAGTTAGTGATAATACCTGCAAGAAAAATAGTTAAGCAAACCTGAAAAAAAAAGAATAAGCATAGCAGCAATGAAAAGTCTAAGTTATTCAGTACTTTGTAGAATGTAAATAAAACTGTTTAGATAATCTATATAATATAATCACGATAAAAGCATTATAAAAATTTTTATTACAAAGTGAGGTAATATTGGGGAGCAGAAACGTTTCCTCACACCAATTAAACATAAATCAGACAAAATGTTAACAAAAGATAAATAGGTAAGACACAATAGATATGAGTAATTCAGTAGGATTGATTTCTTTTTTTTTTTTTTTTTTCTTAATAGCAGGCAAGTCTATTGTAAAAGGTATCAGAACGACAAAGATATGGTAAAGCAACGGATAGATATTTAAAGTAATAACAAGTAGGAATTAGTTCAACTTACAAAAGTCCTTCAGCAACGCTTCCTTGCAACGAAAGTGTGAGATTCACGATGTCCTACGCTAACGAAGCACTTCACCCTGGACTGTGAGGGTGTTGATGGAACTTCTTACACTTTACACTAATCACACCTATGTATTTCACTGGCGTTAGCAGCAAACATTATCATGCTGATGGAACTATGTAGCATTGATAAATTCTTGTTAACTCTATTTCCTGAGACAATTATTTCAAAATCTTTTGTAACACAAATCGTAAGAAAAATGGTAATAAAAATTTAGAGTCACGGCTTTCAAGGCGCGACGTAATGCATTAAACTAACAGTAACGTGAGGTGTTTTATTTGCTACCTATAGTAACAAAAAAAAGTCTAATGCTTTTGAATAACGAAATCTGCGCAACCAACGATCTATTTTAGATTCGTTGGGGTTAGAAAAATTCAGAAACTACAGTATCACTGTATTTAAATAATCCAAAGTATGCGCTACTCTGAGAAGAAAAGGACCACGAAAACTAGATCGCACACACAGTTCAAATATAAAAAGACAAATCCACTAAAAAACCACAATTAGTAAAGCAACGCGTATTACTAAGTCAAATCCGTAAAACGCACGTCAAGTTCTATCACTTTTATTTCCAACAGAAAAGCAACAAAAAACCAATTAGTAGAGCAACGCGCATCACTAAAACCGTCCGCCAATGACCTTAAAAACACACGTGCGTCGACCAAACACGTTAATATACAATTTTATTTCACCAGAAAACAACTAAAAATCGTGCCGTGCTCGTACATGAACAATACGAAAATTAAATCCCGCATTAATTCTCGCTAATCAAAGCAAAAGAAAAACAGTATTTTTAACGTACTTAGTATATCGCAATAAGAACAAAACATCACTCCTCGTTTGTTTATTCAAAACGTTCTCTTACAACCGCTTATCGTATCTTATCTCGACTCGTTAATAACATCAGGAACATCCAAAACGTGAATGCCGCAATCATATATAATAATTAATTACAGCGGTTTATCATTTCCGATAAGTTGGAAAGCAATTTACGAATAATCCACATAAGGAACGAAATTTACATTTACGGCAAGACAAGAACGATGTAATCTATTCATTATAAGCGGTTTATAATTTTCAATTTATCTATCTTTAAATTACTACACACGAGTTAATAAATATAAAATATAAAATAGTAGTTACAGAAAGGTATTTGTTAATTGGGAAATAGCGTAAAATGTTAAAGTACAAAAAATGCACGTTACAAATTCCCCCCTAGCAAAATAAAACGTCGGGGTGAAAAAAAAAGAAAAGCGACACAAGGAACCAAACAAAAAATTTTATCCGGTTCGAAGGACCAACACCAGTATAAGAGAAAGAACATTTTTCAAAAAAGACAAAGTCATCTATCGTAACCAACAATGACAGAATAGGTAAAGAAAGTATTAAGTAAACACCCAATGAGGATTAAAGGTTATAGCTACTTTCAAAATCGTCAAAAGACGGATGTCCCCAAAAGGGACATTTCTGTTTTCCACCTCAAAGAAAAGTTTTGGTTTCCCGCGGAAAAACCAAGAGAAAAGAAAAAAAAACGAGGAAGAAAACTCGTAGCAAACCAACTAAACGACACAACTGTCAACCTCAAGTGTGCAGCGAAGAAAGAACCAAGACAGAGAAAAAGGCAAGGGCAAACTAGTACACCATCTAGAATACTTCCAACTGAGGTAACACAGATTCGTATGAAACGATTACTCAACCAGTATGGCTAACAGACCTATAAAAGCGACCAAGTCAAAATTCCTAAAGGAAAAGAAAATAGATCTGAAGCCTACCTCAAGGAATGGATGTAGCAAGCGACTATAATAGTCAAATAGTGAACAAATAGTAGAACTAGCCAGAAGAAAAAGTCACGGGATGGGCTAGCTACAAAAAGATGAATAGGAATACGAAATGGGCGCCAGTGTTTTCGGACACAAGCTTATCAGAGAAAACACAAGACCAGTAAGCCACAGAAAGAATACTTAAGAACAGACATAGTGAGAGAATAAAAATGACAAAAAGATACAATGACAATTAAGATTAAGTTTAGGATTAAAATACAATAACAGAAACAGATGAAAAATTAAGATAAAAATGTTGTAAGAAAATCGGGCAGAGAAAAAATCGAGCAGAAAAAAAAAATCGGGCAGGAGAAGAAGAAAAAGGAAAAAGGAATTTCGAGCAAGAGAAAAAAAAAATCGAGCAGGAGAAAAAAAAATCGGGCCCTTCGTTTATCGAGCCTCACGTTGGGCGCCAAATTTGTTACTTTAGTTTTGTGGCAATCACGTTGGGCGCCAAAATGTTACGTTACGTTGGCTCGTAGCCGTGCGTAACACAAAAAAATCAAAGAAATGACCGGGCTCAATCGGAGTAGGGGTCGTGAAAGCAGACCAACATACCATGTACGCGGCTGTAAGGAGTTAGTGATAATACCTGCAAGAAAAATAGTTAAGCAAACCTGAAAAAAAGAATAAGCATAGCAGCAATGAAAAGTCTAAGTTATTCAGTACTTTGTAGAATGTAAATAAAACTGTTTAGATAATCTATATAATATAATCACGATAAAAGCATTATAAAAATTTTTATTACAAAGTGAGGTAATATTGGGGAGTAGCAGAAACGTTTCCTCACACACCAATTAAACATAAATCAGACAAAATGTTAACAAAAGATAAATAGGTAAGACACAATAGATATGAGTAATTCAGTAGTATTGATTTCTTTTTTCTTTCTTTTTTTTCTTAATAGCAGGCAAGTCTATTGTAAAAGGTATCAGAACGACAAAGATATGGTAAAGCAACGGATAGATATTTAAAGTAATAACAAGTAGGAATTAGTTCAACTTACAAAAGTCCTTCAGCAACGCTTCCTTGCAACGAAAGTGTGAGATTCACGATGTCCTACGCTAACGAAGCACTTCACCCTGGACTGTGAGGGTGTTGATGGAACTTCTTACACTTTACACTAATCACACCTATGTATTTCACTGGCGTTAGCAGCAAACATTATCATGCTGATGGAACTATGTAGCATTGATAAATTCTTGTTAACTCTATTTCCTGAGACAATAATTTCGAAATCTTTTGTAACACAAATCGTAAGAAAAATGGTAATAAAAATTTAGAGTCACGGGCTTTCGAGGCGCGACGTAATGCATTAAACTAACAGTAACGTGAGGTGTTTTATTTGCTACCTATGGTAACAAAAAAAAGTCTAATGCTTTTGAATAACGAAATCTGCGCAACCAACGATCTATTTTAGATTCGTTGGGGTTAGAAAAATTCAGAAACTACAGTATCACTGTATTTAAATAATCCAAAGTATGCGCTACTCTGAGAAGAAAAGGACCACGAAAACTAGATCGCACACACAGTTCAAATATAAAAAGACAAATCCACTAAAAAACCACAATTAGTAAAGCAACGCGTATTACTAAGTCAAATCCGTAAAACGCACGTCAAGTTCTATCACTTTTATTTCCAACAGAAAAGCAACAAAAAAAAAACCAATTAGTAGAGCAACGCGCATCACTAAAACCGTCCGCAATGACCTTAAAACACACGTGCGTCGACCAAACACGTTAATATACAATTTTTATTTCACCAGAAAACAACTAAAAAATCGTGCCGTGCTCGTACATGAACAATACGAAAATTAAATCCCGCATTAATTCTCGCTAGTCAAAGCAAAAGAGGAAACAGTATTTTTAACGTACTTAGTATATCGCAATGAAGAACAAAACATCACTCCTCGTTTGTTTATTCAAAACGTTCTCTTACAACCGCTTATCGTATCTTATCTCGACTCGTTAATAACATCAGGAACATCCAAAACGTGAATGCCGCAATCATATATAATAATTAATTACAGCGGTTTATCATTTCCGATAAGTTGGAAAGCAATTTACGAATAATCCACATAAGGAACGAAATTTACATTTACGGCAAGACAAGAACGATGTAATCTATTCATTATAAGCGGTTTATAATTTTCAATTTATCTATCTTTAAATTACTACACACGAGTTAATAAATATAAAATATAAAAATAGTAGTTACAGAAAGGTATTTGTTAATTGGGAAATAGCGTAAAATGTTAAAGTACAAAAATCACGTTACAAATTCCCTAAAAAAAAACTCGGGGTAAAAAAAAAGAAAAACACAGGAACAAACAAAAATTTTATCCGTTGAAGGCCAAACCAGTATAAGAGAAAGAACATTTTTCAAAAAAACAAAGATCTATCTAACAACAATACAAATAGTAAAAAAGTATTAATAAACACCCATGAGATTAAAGTTTCTATTTAAAATGTCAAAGACGGATTCCCCAAAGGGACATTTCGTTTTCACCTAAAGAAAATTTTGGTTTCCCGGAAAACAAAAAAAGAAAAAAACGAGAAAAAACTTAAAACCAACTAAAGACACAACTTAACTAATTGCAGCGAAAAAGAACCAAGACAGAGAAAAAGGCAAGGGAAACTATACACCATCTAGAATACTTCCAACTGAGGAAACAGTTCGTATAAACGATTATCAACCGTATGGTACAGCTTAAAAGGACCAGTCAAAATTCCTAAAGAAAAAATGTTGAACCTCCTCAAGAAGGTGAAAGCGAAAATATAAATAGTAAAATAGTAATCCGAGAAAAAGCAGGGTGGGCTAGTAAAAAGATAATAGGAATACAAATGGGCCCATTTTTGACAAACTTATAGAAAAACAAACCATAACAAAAAAATCTTAAGAAAGATGTGAGAAATAAAAATGACAAAAAGATACAATGACAATTAAGATTAAGTTTAGGATTAAAATACAATAAACAGAAACAGATGAAAAATTAAGATAAAAAATGTTGTAAGAAAATCGGGCAGAGAAAAAAAAAAATCGAGCAGAAGAAAAAAAAATCGGGCAGGAGAAGAAGAAAAAGAAAAAAGGAATTTCGAGCAAGAGAAAAAAAAAATCGAGCAGGAGAAAAAAAAATCGGGCCCTTCGTTTATCGAGCCTCACGTTGGGCGCCAAATTTGTTACTTTAGTTTTTGTGGCAATCACGTTGGGCGCCAAAAATGTTACGTTACGTTGGCTCGTAGCCGTGCGTAACACAAAAAAAAAATCAAAGAAATGACCGGGCTCAATCGGAGAGTAGGGGGGTCGTAGAAAGCAGACCAACATACCATGTACGCGGCTGTAAGGAGTTAGTGATAATACCTGCAAGAAAAATAGTTAAGCAAACCTGAAAAAAAAGAATAAGCATAGCAGCAATGAAAAGTCTAAGTTATTCAGTACTTTGTAGAATGTAAATAAAACTGTTTAGATAATCTATATAATATAATCACGATAAAAGCATTATAAAAATTTTTATTACAAAGTGAGGTAATATTGGGGAGTAGCAGAAACGTTTCCTCACACACCAATTAAACATAAATCAGACAAAATGTTAACAAAAGATAAATAGGTAAGACACAATAGATATGAGTAATTCAGTAGGATTGATTTCTTTTTTTTTCTTTCTTTTTTTTTCTTAATAGCAGGCAAGTCTATTGTAAAAGGTATCAGAACGACAAAGATATGGTAAAGCAACGGATAGATATTTAAAGTAATAACAAGTAGGAATTAGTTCAACTTACAAAAGTCCTTCAGCAACGCTTCCTTGCAACGAAAGTGTGAGATTCACGATGTCCTACGCTAACGAAGCACTTCACCCTGGACTGTGAGGGTGTTGATGGAACTTCTTACACTTTACACTAATCCTATGTATTTCACTGGCGTTAGCAGCAAACCTTATCATGCTGATGGAACTATGTAGCATTGATAAATTCTTGTTAACTCTATTTCCTGAGACAATAATTTCGAAATCTTTTGTAACACAAATCGTAAGAGAAATGGTAATAAAAATTTAGAGTCACGGGCTTTCGAGGCGCGACGTAATGCATTAAACTAACAGTAACGTGAGGTGTTTTATTTGCTACCTATGGTAACAAAAAAGTCTAATGCTTTTGAATAACGAAATCTGCGCAACCAACGATCTATTTTAGATTCGTTGGGGTTAGAAAAATTCAGAAACTACAGTATCACTGTATTTAAATAATCCAAAGTATGCGCTACTCTGAGAAGAAAAGGACCACGAAAACTAGATCGCACACACAGTTCAAATATAAAAAGACAAATCCACTAAAAAACCACAATTAGTAAAGCAACGCGTATTACTAAGTCAAATCCGTAAAACGCACGTCAAGTTCTATCACTTTTATTTCCAACAGAAAAGCAACAAAAAAAAAACCAATTAGTAGAGCAACGCGCATCACTAAAACCGTCCGCCAATGACCTTAAAAACACACGTGCGTCGACCAAACACGTTAATATACAATTTTTATTTCACCAGAAAACAACTAAAAAATCGTGCCGTGCTCGTACATGAACAATACGAAAATTAAATCCCGCATTAATTCTCGCTAGTCAAAGCAAAAGAGGAAACAGTATTTTTAACGTACTTAGTATATCGCAATGAAGAACAAAACACCACTCCTCGTCTGTTTATTCAAAACGTTCTCTTACAACCGCTTATCGTATCTTATCTCGACTCGTTAATAACATCAGGAACATCCAAAACGTGAATGCCGCAATCATATATAATAATTAATTACAGCGGTTTATCATTTCCGATAAGTTGGAAAGCAATTTACGAATAATCCACATAAGGAACGAAATTTACATTTACGGCAAGACAAGAACGATGTAATCTATTCATTATAAGCGGTTTATAATTTTCAATTTATCTATCTTTAAATTACTACACACGAGTTAATAAATATAAAATATAAAAATAGTAGTTACAGAAAGGTATTTGTTAATTGGGAAATAGCGTAAAATGTTAAAGTACAAAAAATACACGTTACAATTAGTTGTTATATAAAAAAACAATTGTTTCTTACCTTGTTTTAAATTTACAGAATTAAACTTATTCTTTTGAGAATAATTTACCTAGTTATATTTATTGCCATGCTTGTAAGGTTTGCTTTGGCCAAAAAAATCGTTGACAGATTATCTTTAAAGAGGTCAGAGTATTTCGAACTCCTGGTAAAAATTCTTTACACAAAAAAATTATCTTAAACTAGATACAAATACTCTAATATCAGTTACAAATAAATCTAAAAATAGTACTTGCAGAATCCACAAATCACTCCTTGTAATTAAAAATCTTCTTATTTTAAATTGAAGTCGAAGCAGGTTACAAGATTTCCCATAAAGATCCTTATTTCAAACAGCAATTTACTAAAGTACATTTCTGGTTAAATCTTCCTTTCGATTATTTAATTAAATTTTTTTAAAGTAGCTTTATATTAAGGAATTTTGCCTCCTCATCGTAATTAATAAATTTCAATTTTTTTTTAAAACATCACTTCTATATTTATTGTTACATTGCGACTATTAAATTATATTATGCTTACTGCGTACTTCAAATACTATCTTCGCATAGCAATGATCTCATGAATGAATAAACGCTTTTAGTATAAACTAAATTATCCACACCCAGAAGCTACTAGAAAAATATGGAACATTATGATGCAAAATTCTGAGAAAAACTAGTTAGCGTATAAAATTGCGGCATTTATCACCTTGTTATTTAGTTCCAGTTATTCGTGACGCGCTCTATATATTTCGCTCTTACATATACTATTATTGTGGTGTATCCTTTCTCTCCAACAGTGAATGCGAAAATCATAAATAGCTTTTATTAGTTATTCCCGGGATTTAGCAGGTTTTTTCGTGTTTCGGCCGTTTGTAGTAATAAAATGTTTATTTATTAATAAGTTATTTAAGTAGTTCTAAATCTCGCTAACTCATCTTTTTTATATTCTAAAAAATTCTTTATTTAGAATAAATTGCAATAATCCGCGAAATAATTAATTTAAACTTTAATTGCTTTTTAATGAAAAAAGAGTTGTGTTTTATAGACATATTTGCTTTTTGCATCAAAACGTGTTTTTAATACACCTATTAAAGGTTAGAATTAGAGTTTTTTTTTAACAAGATAGTAGTTTTCTATGGTAAATGCTAAAGCTGTACTATTTATGCTATTTACAGCAAATGTTATCAAAAACGTATCGAATTGCATTCGCATTTAAATGCGTTTTACAGTATCTTACAATTAATTATTGTTACATATACAACTTACGTTACTTGCTATGTATTAACAATATGCTTATATCATACAGGGTGATTATTTATTCACGCGCAATTTGCATTTTTGGCTTGTGCTTTAATGAATATAAGTACGCATGTATTTTACAGGGTAAAACTATAGATTTACGGAAATTTCTATTTTTCTGGATTATATTTGGTGGGATTTATTTGTAAAATTGTGGTTTCAATGACCTCTCGTGACCCCTTATCATGTTGAATATATATATATATATATATATATATATATACTTGATATATACTTGATATATATACTTGAATCCTTTAATTAGACTTGAAATATCGGTAAATATGTAACAAGCTAGCTAACGTTATATAGGTAACATACACGATCCTGTGCAGTGTTTAATACAATTGAATGTTTAAAGTGACCATTAAGCTAATTTATATTACAAGTCTGGAATAATTTGATAATAAGTATATCAGTCACCGATAACGGTATTCCCTTTCGGGGTAACCAAACCTAGCACCTCATTCTAGATGGAATATGAAGGGTATTGCTTTAGGCTATTTGACTACTTTTACTCCCAACACCGTTCACAATCGTTCTACACATTCCTCGGTGCCTACACAATTCCTTTACCTCTGCAACGTCCATACATTGCTTTCGGGATAATCTTTTGTTCTTCAAACCACTCACCTTCGTTCTTTCAGTACCTCCTCTACTACGAACAAGTATCTTTTACGCGGTCTGCCTCTTGCAACTCTACAAGTCATATTACTTGCATATATACGTTTGGTAAGTCAATACTCATTCATTATTTTCCTTTGTCCAAACCATCTAAACGTGTTTCGCTCGCGCAACTCCATAAGGGTCACTTGCATCCCACACTCTGCTTTGACCCATTCGTTTGGGACTTTGTCTCTCACATTTTCCCCACACACTTCTTAGGAACCTCATGCCTGCAGCATTTATGCGACTAACATGCTTCTCTGTCACACCTACATTTTGCTTCCATACAGAACAGTTGGCACAAACACACTGTTGTAAATGTCCAGCTTTGCATTTATACTCGAATTCTCATTCCTGTTCCCCGCCCCCATACTTTCAGGCACTTTTCCTTTAGCATTTGCTCTTCTGTCCATTTCACCATCCAGCTTTCCATTACTCAAAAACTTTTTACCAAGGTACACAAAGTCATTCACTTTTTCTATCGTGTCATTGTCCTTTCTAGATACAAAGTCATCAATTCCATCGTTTCTGTAGAAAATCATTACCTTCATCTCATTTACATTCACTTTTAATTGCATATTTTCACACGTTTCTGACAGTCTGTCAAGTATTCGTTGCAAATCTTGTCACGATTCAGCCAGCAATACCGCGTCATCCGCATACAACAGTACGCTGACATTTGTTTCACCAATTTTCACTCCTTCCATCCCTGATCACTTCTGATCACAAAGTCATACATCTTTTCAAGATCTACAAATGCTGCATACATTTTCTTTCTTACATACACTTTTCGACAATTTATTGCATTGTATACATCTGATCTACACACCCTCTTTCAGGCATAGAACCACATTGTACGTCCCATATACTGCTCTGCGTTCTCATGCGAGCACACTCGGTCAAATTTTCCATATACTTTACTGGTACACTTTACAGACGCATTCCACGAAAATTTCTGCATTCATACTTACTGCCTTCACTTTTGTGCAATGGTATAAAGAGCGCCCTCTTTCAAACTTCAGGCACCTTTGCCTATTCTATACACAACTCTATCAGTTTGCGCAAACATTCAAGCTGCACCCCGAATCCTTACTTAAGCATTTCTCTTGTTATTTCGTATACACTCGCCGCTTTGCCATTCTTTAGAGTTTTCGCCGCCTTCTATACATAATCTACACTGCATTCGAACTTTATACTATTATATACGTTTTCGCCCAGTATGTTACTGCTTCATCATCCACAAACTCATATGTATCCTTCTTGCCACCACCATTCAGTGTTATAAAATACTCCTTCCAACAGTTTCTCACACTCGCTTTCTCTTAAACAATTTTAATTCTACTGTTAACAACGCCATTTCCACGCTTGTTTTCATCCTTTCTCGTCTTTTTTACCTATTTCCAAAACAAATTTTTATTTCCTTCAACCTCACTCTGCATTTTTCACCCTCCCTCTTTCTCAGTAGCTCTTTGCTTGCCTTCAGTACCTCTTTCGCATATCGCTTTTTCTCCTTATATTCTTCCTAAGGTTACTCTCTCGACTCAACATCCTTTTCTTCAATGATTCTTTTATTCACCAATTTTTTTCTCCGACAACCCTTTTGATTCCATCCCTCCACCATGCATTTTTATTACATTTACCGATCATTGTCGTTTCACATTCTTTCAAAGCACATTTCATGTCACTATTCTTCAAACAATCCATGCTTTCTCCACTTCTTCAGACTTTAGAGTATCCTCCCGTTACTGTTTGCAGTCACACAACTCCTCTAACATAATAGCGTACTCTGTTTGAGCGTTCTTCCAACAAGCGTTCTACTTTCACTCTTGATTGTTTCTCATTGTGCTTTTTTCTCAACACCCAGTTTCAGCTAAGATGATCAATTCTGGACAAAACCAGAAAATGATCGGTTCCACACTCAGATTTTCGCGTTACTACCATATCTGTTACTAATTCTCTTAAACTTTCATCAAATACAACCAAATGAATTATACTTCTCGCTTTTCCCCTTTGCCATGTGTACTTGTATAAGTCTTTTTACTTACACCACGTGTTACATACAAACAGTTTTTGTTCCATACATATACTCACTAACATATCTCCATTTTCTTTCTTTCTTGGATCACCAAACGGACCTACCATATGTTCAGCATTTACTCTGTGTACTTCGACTTAACTATTCATATTACCTAATAGAACCAGACGGTCATTCGCTTCGCGTTTGTTTAATACATTTCCCAATTCCTGCTAAAACTACCCACACTCCCTGTTGTCATTCAACGGAGAATAACATGCTACTAGAAAGATCTTTCTAAAGCCTATTTTTAATTTAATTCATAAGATATACGAAGACACCAATACATATTGCTTCATGCATGCTTTTGCTTGATCATTCAAAATTAAACTAACACCTCTCACCCCGAACTCACTGCTCTCTACTCCACACCACAAACCCAACATACCGTCATACATTTCAACATGTTTCGCCTTCTGCATCGTTTCCCTTACACACAGCACGTCTATGCGCCTTCCCTTCATGTCATTCATGATTTCATACTCTTTACTTAACACTCCCCTAACATTAAAAGTACTAATTCTCCATTCCTGATTCATGAAGTCGTTACCTAATGAGCCGAATATTTTTCGTCTCAATCGCCCACCATGACATTGACAGTACGAGGCTTTCTCAAAGGTCTTGTTGGCAAGTCTTGATTAGACCGAACCAGGTTACCAGTCTAGATTGCAATCGTTACGTTGTAGCTTTCCCTACTAACCGTAACGGCACCTTGTTTTAAGTGTTAGCATGTTAGCTTCTCTGCCACAGACACAACCACGATTCCCAGTGCTTCTGATGTGCATAACGCCTTTCAATGCAAGCTAAACCTTCTCCTTCCAAGGGGGTTATCTTGTAAGCCAACAGAAAGTTGCTCGCGCTACGACCACTAGGAAGTACATGCCGTGCACTGACACACATCGAGCACGGATACTAAGTAAATATACTAAAATAGAGTATCGAGTTTGTATTTGAGATTTATAGAAGTTAAAGGATTTATCCATTTGATGAATTCTTCTGTGATCGCTAAATAGCAACTAGTGTAAACACGTCCCTTTTACTTAAAAATCTACAAAACCCTCGTAAATAATTAGCAAATGAAGCGAAGTCTTGTATTATTTGTTTAAAGTTTCAAAAAAAGTCACCAAAAACAAAAAGGCTACTATCTGTTATCCAATTAACTTAAGAGAATACAAGAATTCTGTAGTCTACATTATTGTATTGTAAGGATTAAAAAATTTCACTTTCGCAGTTTTAATTGACCACACTCAATGCTTTCGGATGGTATACGTGAGCAATGAATATGGTAATAATAAAAATAGAAAAATTAATGAGTAGTATTAAAATAATAAAAATTTTATGTCCGATCAAGTGAAAACAATTGTTCAAAAGATAAATGCAAAAGTGAAATTTTATTGGTTAAAACCGGTAACTTATAAGTGGTTAAATGGGGTTTGTCAACATACACATGCTTCTATCTGGTAAAAGAGAGGGACTTTATATTTTCTATTTCTTACTGCATAGGATATTCTACAGTCCTATGGCGGACACCCTTGATAGAACCCTCTGGTACTATGACGAATCCTCATCTGTTCGTGTAAAATTTAACACTATATAGGATACGCTAAGTTGCTTTCAATATACAGGAATATATTATACATTTTTTACAAATTACTAGCTACATTATGCAATTTATAGTACACATACACAGTTGTTAAACTACGTAACCATCTGTTAATAACATTAGTGGTTGCGTGGTTCAGTGACAAACACAAAGAACGACATGTAATTATTTTAGTGGTTAGGTTAATGTATGTCTATCTTTCCTCCACTTACATCTATAGTCCATATAGAGACAATCTCCATCTACTTTTTATGAGCAAAACTTTCTTTGTATTTACAATGGTTTAAGTGAACGGAAATTTTGGGATTGTAGCCCTATATTTGTAATACTTTCATCTTTCATATCAGTATGTGAACTTGAAGGCAAAGCGTAATTTCACTTTCTTTCCGACGGTATTTTTGACCACTTTCGCAGGGTGTGTAAATTTGTTCAGTTTAGGTATGCGACTTCTCTTATAAAAACTTAGGCAGTGTCCGTTGCTGTTGATCTTTTATTTTCATCGTTAGATTTTAAAATACAAATAACTAACACTTCCACTTTCAACAAATAATGATCACAGTTATCCGGTTTAAATCACACATACTACAACCAAGCCTTTCCGCACTTAGCTGTAGAACAAAACTAAAATACTTAAAAATCTTGACGAATCTGTCGCCGATCAGCTCTTCGTCTGACGACATGGCAGGAAGTCTGCAGTCTACATTCTGCGCGCGACGCACGCACGCTAAACTTGTTGTAATGAAGAATGGAAGCGGCTCCATTGCGTAGTCGGTATGCGTGTCACTACTATGCCTAAAGTCCCGGGTTCGAATACGTCGCGGTCCGCTTGAAAACCGTTAGGTGAGCATTTTTCACAAAAATACACCTTCGTTCGGATGGGAGGTACAATAGAGGTCCTATGTGTGTGTTGTCACGTACGTTAGGATCCCTGCCTTGCTTGGAATAGCAAAAAATAGCAAAAAAACTCTCTTCCTGGTCAATGTAGTACCTTCGGGTGGAGCATTGGAAAATCTAATGTAGTGCAATGAAGAATAAAGCGCTTGAAAACATTACTAGTACTGTAGCAGTACAGTGCATTCACTAGAAGATTGATTTATTTGAGAGCATTTAATTTACGAATAAACAACACCGTCGTTCGTGTTACCCATTCCTAAATTAATGATGAAAAACATGTTTGTGTGACAATTAATTAATTTTAATGCTGCTTCTGCCTAGATAAGCTGAGTTATGGTGGGATTTAGGACCCCCCGCCCATTAGTGCACCAGTGTATTAAATTCAACAACTTACGGATAAGTTTCGGAACAATACAATAACCATGCAGATGTTCTAATCCACCAATACAAAATCAAAGTCAAACTTGAAAATATTCCAGAAAACTAATTAAATTCAACCTGCCTTAAATATTTAGCAGCAAAGAAAGTAACTATTGTAAACCCGCTGTTACTTGTACTTTGAAAAATATTCCAGTCGGATGAGAGGTACAATGTTGGTCCTGTGTGTGAATGTTGTCCCACACGTTAAAGCTCCCTACCATGCCTTGCTTGGAACAGCAAGGGTTTAGCAAATTTCAAAATTTTCAGGTAAAAAACTCTCTCCTTGGCCAATGTAGTACTTTCGGGTGGAACATTGGAAAGTCAAATGTGGTTTTACTTGTACTTTGGTTGGCGGGTGACTACTGAGCCCAAAGTCTTGTGTTTAAATTCTAACACGGTCAGCTTGAAAAATGTTAGGGGTGCATTTCTACAAAAATACGCCCTCATTGGTATCAGAGGGAAAATGTTGGTTCAGATTAAAAGAACTCGTTTCCTAGCCAATGTAGTACCTTTGGGTAAAGAATTTGAAAATCAATTGTAGTGAGTGTTATTTGTACTTTTGGTTGGCGGGTGACTACTGACCCCAATGTCCCGGATTTGAATTCTGACACGGTTCGCTTTAAAAATGATGGGCGAACATTTTTACAAAAATACGCCTTCGCTCGAATGAGAAGTAAAATGTAGATCCCGAGTGTGTATGTTGACACACAGTAAGGGTTCGGAAAAATAAAAAAAATACAGGATAAAAAAACTCGCTTCTTGGCCAATGTAGTAGGTTTGGGTGGAGCATTGGACAATCAGATGTAGTGTCACCTGTACTAAGTGACGGCTCGTGAAGTAGTTGGTGTGCCTGTGACAACTAAGCGCTATATCCCGGGTTCGAATCCTGAGACAGAGCCGTGTGTGAAAGTTATCACTTACGTTAAAGATCCATACCTTACTTGGAACAGCAAGGATTCGGCAAAATTTCAAATTTCCACATAAAAAAGAACTCTCTTTGTGGCCAATGTAATACTTTCGGGTGGAGTATTGGAAAATCAATTGTAGTGTTATTAGTACTACAAAACCCTAGCCATTCAATACACCTATCACTTATTATTAGGTGCGTGAAGTTAGCCACAACTACAAAACACTAATAATTTCATATTGGCTTTTGGTTAGTGCTTCGTTAGTGCTGCTTAGTGCTTTAAAGGAAAATGCAGCCACACCTACCGCAAAGTAGTTATTACATTTCAAAGTTCTGTGACTCACTTCGCACTTAGCGCCAACTCAGAAGCACTAATAATTTTATATGGTTTTTGGCTAGTGCTTCGTTAGTGCTGCTTCGTGCTCCAAAGAACAATTTCGCACATAGCCACAACTCAAAAGCACTAATAATTTCTTATGGGTTTTTGTTAGTGTTTCGTTAGTGCTTCTTAGTGCTTTAACGAAAAATGCAGCCACACCTACCGCTAAGTAGTTATTGCATTTCAAAGTGCTGTGGCTGATTTCGCACTTAGCTGCAACTCTAAAGCACTAATTATTCTATAGGGGTTATTGTTAGTGCTTCTTGGTGCTTCAAAGAAAAATGCAGCCACACCTACCGTTAAGTAGTTATTGAATTTCAAAGTTCCGTGGTTGACTTCGCATTTAGCCACAACTCGGAGGCACTAATAGTTTCATATGGATTTTTGTTAGTGCTTCGTTAGTGCTTCAAAAAAAAATGAAGCTGCACCTACCGCTAAGTAGATATTGCCTTTCAAAATTTTGTGGCAGACTTCGCACTTAGCCACAATTCGGAAGCACTAATAATTTGGTACGGATTTTCTGTTAGTAATTCGTTAGTGCATGTTAGTGCTTCAAACTCCAGCCCAGCCACACTTCCGGTTTCTGAATATCACACCTCAAAGATGCTCGAAGTTGGCCGCATCATATCCTGTTATGGAAGCACTATTGATCTCACCTAGCAAAATCGTCAGTGCTTCAATAGTGCTTCTTAGTGCTTCAACGCCCAACCCAGGCACAGTTCCGGTTTCGGAAATATCACACCTCAAAGTTGCTGGAAGTTGACCACGCCGTCTCTTGTTATGGAAGCACTAATGGTCTAAACTCGAAACATTCTTAGTACTTCGTTAGTGTAGCATAGTGCTTTACCAAGGCAATTTTGTATATCGTTGTAAGACTTCAAGTTGACTGTGGTTAGCTTCGCATTCAACCACAGCTCAGCAGCACAAATGAATTAGTAGCTGTTGCTTTTAGTGTTTCATCGTGCTTCATACAAGAAAGCAGTACAATTGCTCTTAATTGTTATGACACTTCGAAGTTTGTAATTGATCCTTCCTGCAGTGTTAGTTATTTTAGTGTATTTAGTTGCAATCTTTCTGTAAACACTTACAGCTTATAGTTAGTTACTAAACCATTCGTAGCTAACTTCTCTACCAAATAAATACATGTTTTTGTTAATCTATCTGTAATGAAATAGTAGTACTTCCACAATTAGTCTCTGCTGTTAGTTATAGAATCGAACATTGTTTCGATCCATTTGGTATGCAGTTTCTCGCAGGCGAAAGATACAAGAAACGGAATAGAGTAAATACTACCTGACATTTTATTAGTATAAAGTACAAAACACAACTTCTAAATTCTATTTAATTTCTATTATTATTATTATTAGGCATAAATTATTTCAATACAACTAGCTTCTTAATAATACTGGAATTAAATGAGTTGTTGCTACAATATATAAATAAAAAATTTTGAATTAAACTTTTATAATTGTATACATCTCTACAGAATAACAACAGTAGAATGTATGTTTTAAGATAAAAATTTTAAGTCCATTGTTAGCAACATTCAATCTTAACGTATTGAATGAAAAATCTGTTAATATTTATTAAGCATGCAAAAATGTTTCCTTATTGAATTATTTTGACTGTAGTTTATCGCTAGTTGGCATAATTTAGAATCTAAGAAACGACGTTTAACATCAGTAGAGCATTGTATCTCACCTCTGAGATGTGTAGCTCGCACCTGCACACTGGCGCACCCTGCTAAATAATGAACAAGGCTCTGGTGTCCAAATATAAGCAGAATAACCACACCTTTCATTAAACAGGACTAAATCTCTACTGGTGTTGAGGAGAGCAATGCCAATTTGCTTCTGTTCAGTCCGCGGATATAGATATATTCTTGAAGACGCACAAATTGCAATGCAAACCTATACCTCGTCAATATCATTAAGCTCTAGGCCCCTAAGGATAAGTCAGTCGACGATAAAATCGAGTAATTCTATGAATGTCAGATCTATTCCAAAAAATCCCAAGTAGTGAACTAATTATCATCTTAGGTGATTAATGTTAGGAATAGGGTGCACCAGAGACAATAACAGACATGCGGTTGGGAAATATGGAATAGGCGAAAGAAAGAAACTCGGAGGACTGTTGAACTTTTTTGCTGAGAAGAATCTAACAATTAGCAACGCAATCGTAGGCTTATATATCTAGTAATTGCCAGATGGAAATCATAAGAACCGAATGAAGTACATCGTAATACAAACGCGTAGGACAAAATCAAGTACTACTGCAAAACTGCAAAAAAGTTCTAGAAACTTTTTGCTGGACGATTGAAATTTACAAAAACCGTGTTGCAAAAGCAGTTTGGCGAATTTGAATTACTAAAGACGATCAATTTAACCTGACAGTAAATCAGAAACAATCACACAAACCCAATTGACAATTGTTAAATTAGTCACCAAACATCAAATATGAAAAAAAGCAAACTATCTTAACAAAAGTAATTGATTAACTACCTACCGACACTACAAAAACGTACTGGGTGGCTGTGGTAGATACTATACTGATGATAGAAGAACGTCGAATCAAAACGAACGGTGTAGATACAGGAGAGAAACGCGAACAATACAGACACTTTCCCAAACAGATACAATGATAGAGCAAGACAGACAGAACAGAACAAATATATTGTTGCGATCCACTATTAGGCAACCCGTCAAACATACAAACGCCCGAAGCACAGCGTATTCTCCAGGATTCGAGAATTTTTCTAGAAAATACTAGATAATGAGTAATATCTTTAATTCAGGGTATATATAAGACCGCTTATGAATGTAAGAGTTAGTCTATACTTGAATGTCTAATATAAATTATATCGTGTACAGTAAACGTAGTTGAGCTTTTAGGAGTTCAAGAATATACATAAATGTTATATGCTGTGTCTAATGTACATGCAGCTTGTAGTATACATAAATAAATAGAAGTGTATAAATAAATAATTGTGTTAGTGTTGTTAATGGACCTATGGTAAAGAAGTTAGTTTAAGAAGATATTAGTGCTTGTAAATTCATTAGTGTAATAGTGCTTCATAGTTAAGTGGACTGAAAACATCTATAAATAAGGCATATACAGTCAATTAGACTTGGGAACAGTGAGTAATAAAGACTATTGTTATTACTTGTTTTTAAATTAAAGAAACGCGGTAGCAGTAGCCCGCTTCACTGGTGTCAGGTGCGGGGTATATAGTGATTAATTTAAAAGGAGAATACACAAGTCTAAAGATATTTAAGTAGTTTGTATATGCCAGTTACAAGAAGTCAAAGTAAAATGGAGGCAGAAAGTTTAATGAATTTCCTCAAGGATTCTAAATCCGGTATGGAGAAGAGGTCGGCTAAACTGGAATTGACACTTGGTGAAAATGCTGAGAAAATTGAAGAAAAGTTGAGTGAAAATGCCGCGAAAATGGAAGAAAAGTTAAGTCAAAATACAGCAACGTTAGAACGAAGATTAATGGAAAGCTCCATTGCATTGAAAGAAGATTTCACTGAACAGGTAAAAACAGTTGAGCAAAAGTTGGACAGTAAATTGGTAAAAATGGAAGAAGATATAATGAGGCTGCAAGAACAGGTAATTTCACTAACAACACGGCCACTTGAAATAGCAAATCAAGTTGTAAATGAAAACATTCCAGAAATAAGAACCATGGAAAGAAGCGAGTCCATACCGTCTAAATTTAAAGTGAAACTACCCACATTCGATGGCAAAACACCTTGGCCCACATATTTGAAACAATTTGAAGCTGCGGAAATAGCCAACGGTTGGTGCAACAAAGAGAAGGCTATCTCCTTAATAGTGGCCCTACGGGGGAAAGCTCTTAACATCTTACAAACGATTCCCGATCACCAGCAGAATGATTACGGCCTCTTAACATCAAAGCTTGAGATGAGATATGGAGATGCTCACCTTCAACAGGTTTACCACGCACAAGCTAAGAACCGCTCGCAAAAAACAAGTAAAAGTCTGCAAGAATTCGAAGCTGACATCGCCAGATTAGTTAGATTGGCATATGCAACGGCACCAGATAGTTTCCTCGAACAACTGACTGTACAAACATTTGTGGATGGCGTTAAGGATGGCGAAATCCAGCAAGCGCTAAGATTAGCACGGCGAAAAATGTTAGATGATGCATTGGCCCATGCGCTTAAATTTGAAGCAGCTAAGCAGACATCACATAGGGTGAGTCACAAAGTTCGGTCTGCCTTAGAGGAACCTGGTCAAGCGCAGAACAGCATAGATGAAATAGTCAACCGTCTGGCGGAAAGACTGGAAAGATAACGACCGCGGAGATGGCGTCTGCGATGCTGGAGCTGCGGTGAAGTTGGTCATTTACAGAGACGCTGCATTCAACCAGCAAAACAACCGGTTGAGCATCAGAAAAACTAAAGCAAGTCGACGTAAGGGGGCGAACGTCGACAGCACAACGTAGTGCCTCGGAGATTATCATCCGTGCTGCATCGTCGTTGGGGAGTCTGGACAGCATTTATATCGATGGTAGAATTAATTGTAGGGTTGTCCGATTATTTGTGGATACAGGAGCGACAAGAACTATTGTGAGACCAGATTTGGTTGGTCGTGGAAAAGTGCTACCTGTATCGGTGTGTCTCCGAACGGCTAGTGGTGAGAAGATTGGTACTCACGGAGAGACTGCCGTTATGTTGACAATTGGGGACAAATTAATTAATCATCGAGTGTTGGTAGCTGAAATTACAGAAGAAGTGATCTTGGGAATGGATCTCATGAGAGAATATGGGTTTCATGTAAACATGAAAGAAAATGTGCTTCTGATAGATGATGATGAAATTCCATTTCAAGGTAGGAGTAACCAGACGATGCAAGTTCGAATGATTTGCGATATGAAAATACCCGAGAAGGCGGAAATGATAGTAATGGGACGCCCGGATGGTACGCTCCGGGAAGGACAAGTATGCATGATGGAAGCAACTGAATCGAGAGTGGGTCAGGAGGGACTACTGATTGGAAGAACGCTGGTAAAGTCTCAAAATATGGTACCAGTAAGGGTGCTGAACATTAATCCGTATACAGTGACCCTGAAGAAAGACACGATTGTGGGAAGTTGCATTCCAGTATGCCATATTAAACGTTGTGTGGACGACAAGAAAGATAAACCACGCAACGGTTGCTCACAGAAATTGCTGGATATGTTAATACCTTCGTGTCAAGGATTAAACGGCGACCAATTGGGCAAGGTAAAAGAGCTGGTCGGACGATATCGAGGTGTGTTTGCACTGGATGATAGTGAGAAGGGAAGGACGAATGTTGTGCAACACAAGATCAATACTGAAAATGCGCAACCGATAAGACAACATCCCAGGCGGCTTCCTTTGGCAAAACATAAGAAGCCGAGCAAATTATCACCGATATGGAAGAACAGGGAGTGATTGAACCCTCGAATAGTCCATGGGCATCCCCGGTAGTACTTGTCAAGAAAAAGGACGGGTCGACAAGGTTTTGTGTAGACTACCGGCGGCTTGACAATATGACAAAGAAAGACAGCTATCCTTTGCCCAGAATTGATGACACCTTGGATACTCTATCCGGATCTAAATGGTTTTCGACCTTGGACTTGAAAAGCGGATACTGGCAGGTAGGCTTAGAGCCAAACGGTAAAGAAAAGACTGCGTTTACAATTGGAACTGGATTATGGCAGTTCAAGGTCATGCCATTTGGATTATGCAATGCTCCTGCTACTTTTGAATGGTTGATGGAGTCGATACTGCGTGGACTGTTTTGGAAGACTTGTCTGGTGTACCTAGACAACGTGATAGTGAACACCTTAAGAACCTAGAGGAGATATTCCAAAGATTACGGGGGCAAACCTTACATTGGGCCCCAAGAAGTGTCATCTGTTTGGAAAAGAGGTGAAATACCTAGGACATGTCGTTTCGGAGACCGGAATAAGAGCTGCCCCTAAAAAAAAACGGTACAAGAATGGCCTACACCAGCAGATATACACCAACTACGCAGTTTTCTAGGATTGTGCACATATTTTTGCGAACATTGCCAAACCGTTAACGAAATTAACCGAAGATGGACAAGAATATGATTGGAATGACGACTGCCACAGTGCATTTGAACAACTGAAACGGCTACTGGTTACAGCACCAATTTTGAGTTATCCACGGATGGAGGGGAAATTTGTGTTGGATACCGATGCCAGTAACACAGCTATAGGAAGCGTTCTCTCTCAAGTGCAGGACGGACAAGAAAAAGTTATTGCGTATTTCAGCAAGGTGTTGTCGCGGCCAGAAAGGAACTATTGTGTGGCAAGAAGGGAGCTGTTGGCCGTCGTCAAATCCGTAGAGCACTTTTATAAGTACTTATACGGCCGTAAATTCCTGTTGAGAACAGACCATGCTGCACTGAAATGATTACTGCAGTTTCGAAATCCTGAAGGGCAAGTGGCAAGGTGTATAGAGCGGTTGCAGGAATATGACTTTGACACAGAACATCGGGTAGGAACTAGCCATCGAAATGCAGATGCTCTGTCAAGGAGACCTTGTCCGGTGGACTGCAATCATTGCTGCAAGATGGAGGAGAAAATAAGTGTCATCCATAGAATGACAGTGACCGATGATACTTGGCAACCCGAAAGAATACGAGGAGACCAGGAGAATGACGCCGAATTGGGACGTATTATTAAGTGGAAAAATAGAGGACAACGACCAGCTCGGGAAAAAATTAGTATTTTAAGTAGGAGCCTGAAGGCATACTGGGCACAGTGGGACTCCTTGATGATGGAAAATAGAATCTTGAAACGACGCCTGGAATTTGAAGATGAGAGACTTCAAGTAATAGTGCCGAGAAGCAGAGTGTCGGAAGTGTTGCAGCACTTGCACTATGGTATTTCCGGTGGGCACTTTGGCGTGAAAAGAACTCTCGAAAGAGTGAGAGAAAGATTCTATTGGGTGAACTGCAAACATGATGTGAAGGAGTGGTGCCGGAAATGTGAATTGTGTGCCTCTGCAAATGGCCCGGTCACAAAACGAAAAGCCCCAATGAGACAGTATAACGTGGGGAATCCTTTTAAGAGGGTAGCCATTGATATAGCTGGTCCGTTTCCTGAATCAGAGAAAGGAAATAAATACATCTTGGTTGCAATGGATTATTTTACCAAATGGCCGGAGGCATATGCTATACCTAACCAAGAAGCCGAGACGGTTGCAGATGTACTAGTGAAGGAGTTGTTTTGTCGCTTTGGAGTTCCGTTGGAATTACACTCCGATCAAGGTCGGAACTTTGAATCAGCATTGTTTCAAAATGTCTGCAAGCATTTTGGAATCAGGAAGACTAGAACCACGCTACTTCATCCCCAATCGGATGGAATGGTTGAAAGAATGAACAGGACGTTAGGGAAGTACCTGGCCAAAGTTGTCTCTGAACATCAACGAGACTGGGACCAATATTTCCATTTGTTCCTACTGGCGTACCGATCTTCGGTACATGACAGCACAAGGTACTCGCCCTCTTGCGTAATGCTAGGACGAGAATTGCGGCTACGATGTGATCTTCAGTTTGGATTTAAACCTGGAGAAGAGATTGCAGGTAAAGATTACGTTAGTAAGCTTCGTGAAAGATCAAATAACATTCACGAAAACGTCCGAAAGCGATGGATTGAAATCACAATATGACACGAAAGCACAAGAAGGTGGTTATCAACCTGGAGATTTAGTGTGGTTGTATAATCCACAAAGAAAACGTGGGTTGTCGCCAAAATTACAAAGACAATGGGAAGGCCCGTACGAAGTGATGAAAAGGATTAATGATGTAGTGTACCGGATCAGAAAATCTCCTCGTGGTAAACCGAAAGTGGTACACTTTGACCGTTTAACATCCTACGCTGGCAACAACCAGGAAGACTCGAATAATGATAATGGTGTTTGACAAGTTATTAATCATGAGTCAAATGTAGATTTTGAGAGCTTTATGGCGGCGTATGGTGGTTCCGCTAAGGCGAGATTTGGCGTTGTTGTTGAAAAACAGCAAGATCTGTTTAGAGCACCAGAAGAGTATTCCCTTGCACATTGCGTAGCTCAAGATTTGGCAATGTCAAGGGGAATAGCTGTTGTTTTCAAGAAAAAGTTTGGATGTGTGGATGAATTAGTACAACAGCAGCCAACTGTAGGAAAAGCTTTGGTTCTTCAAGATAAAAATCGTTATGTTTACTATCTGGTCACCAAAAATTCTTCATGGCAAAGACCTAGTTATGGACATCTATGGGAGGCTTTGCTAAATCTTAAGGCGCAGATGATGGAAAATGGAGTAACGAGACTAGCGGTGCCCAAGCTGGGCTGTGGACTGGATCACTTAGATTGGAGGATAGTCCGAAATATGTTAGAAGTAGTTTTCCAGGAAACCAACGTCCAGGTCCTTGTTTGTTGTTATCAACCGGTTGCCTACCAAGACCAAGAAAAGAGTGTTGACTGTTACTTTCAACGACGCGGTAAATGCACCAGAGGAGATAGCTGCCGATACCGTCATCAGTCATCAAATTAGCGTCAAAATGGATTTACAATTACGAGACGTAACGGTCTTAAAGAGGGGGCAGTGTTACGATCCACTATTAGGCAACCCGTCAAACATACAAACGCTCGAGGCACAGCGTATTCTCCAGGATTCGAGAATTTTAGAAAATTCTAGATAATGAGTCATATCTTTAATTCAGGGTATATATAAGGCCGCTTATGAATGTAAGAGTTAGTCTATACTTGAATGTCTAATATAAATTATATCGTGTACAGTAAACGTAGTTGAGCTTTTAGGAGTTCAAGAATATACATAAATGTTATATGCTGTGTCTAATGTACATGCAGCTTGTAGAATACATAAATAGTCAAAAGTGTAATAAATAAATAGTTGTGTTAGTGTTGTTAATCGACCTATGGTAAAGAAGTTAGTTTAAGAAGATATTAGTGCTTGTAAATTCATTAGTGTAATAGTGCTTCATTGTTAAGTGGACTGAAAACATCTATAAATAAGGCATATACTGTTAATTAGACTTGGGAACAGTGAGTAATAAAGACTATTGTTATTACTTGTGTTTAAATTAAAGAAACGCGGTAGCAGTAGCCCGCTTCAATATACAAGAAATCTATGAGGAAGTATAAAAATTCTATACACAACAATACCCCAAGGACATGAACATAGTTATTGGAAAAAGTAGCAATCAACACCAGATACATGTGCTATTCAAGAACTATCAGGAAGTAAAGTAACCGATATACAAGAGATAGCAAAAAACTTGCAAAAGTACTGTAAATAGCAATTCGGTAACAATAACAAAGCATGCTGGTTAGAACAAAGGGAGCACAAACCTGCAATATTGAAATAAATCACAAAGTGTATAAAAAGCAATGAGGATTCACTGTTATATTCGATGCAACATTTTTATATTCTTTTCCATTGTTGTCGAATAGTTCCCACATACCATCGAGCTTTCTTGCATATGTACTATAATGGCCAATAGCTTCTATAGACTTGGTAATTGGTTCTTGGAAAAGAATCGCAGTTCTCAAGATAAAATCGGTGGTATTAAACTTGATATTAACTGGCATTTCGTTCAAAGGAATATAACCGTAATCAAAATCAATAAAATGTATGTCCTTGTTATATACTACATCAGTTTGGATTTCACATTTCTTAAAAAATTACGAATTCCTATGACTTTTAAGAAGATCTTTTAAAATAGACAAGAAATTGTGCCCCGACAAAACATTAAAGTTTGTGGTAATAAAAGGAATTTCTCTTATACGTTCAACATTGCACATTTGTCAAGAAAATATTTTAATTCCAGTGTTCAAATCAGTTAAAAATGAAGAAAATATGTACGGTACGTTACACTAACATTTAATGCGGTACATGGGCTGCTTTGTAAAAACTATCTAAATGCTCGCTGGAAAATGTATTGGGTGCAATTAGTTATTGAGTTCTTAATTTATTGGTAGACCGTATAGCTCCAATCTGCATTAACATTTTTACTAATTTAAACAAAACGTTGCAGTTATTACTACCAAAAAACTCTTTCACTGCTAAACTGCCGCTAATGTCTGAATAACGCTATCACAAGCACACGTACTATCTA